>JAHPZR010029528.1:15000-24456 GCA_019787425.1 Platygyra sinensis | reverse complement strand
CTCACTGACTCACTGACTCACTGACTCACTGACTCACTGACTCACTGACTCACTGACTCACTGACTCACTGACTCACTGACTCACTGACTCACTGACTCACTGACTCAATGACTCAATGACTCAATGACTCACTGACTCACTGACTCACTGACTCACTGACTCACTGACTCACTGACTCACTGACTGATTGACTGACTCACTGACTGACTCACTCACTCACTGACTCACTGACTGGTTGCCTGGTTGACTGACTGATTGACTGACTGACTGACTGGTTTATTGGTTTACTGACTGACTGACCGACCGATTGATTGATTGATTGATTGATTGATTGATTGATTGGTTGATTGATAGATTGATTGATTGACCGACCGATTGATTAGATCCAACATGGATGCCAGCTGTTCGAGCCAGCAAAACAAAGAAGACCCGACCTTGCCAAAAAGGGAAGAGAAGAAGGACTGCAAACAGGACAATAAGGAACGAAAACTCCAATTTCGACATCTGTCGGATCAAATGCTGGAAAAATATCGTCGATTGAGTGAAGACGCAGACCTGAATCAAAGACAATATGAAGAAGCTGCTTTGAAGGTTTATGGAACACCTCCTACTAGAAAACCGTCTTCCTGTCAGAAAGAAAGAAGAATGAAGAGCAAAAAAAATAACATTGAAAACGTTACTCTATACGCTGAAACTATGTTATACTGTAACTGTTGTCTGCGTTGGGGCCAAGTGGTCCTTAATATAATAGTATTCCCGTTGATATTTGCGTGATGATTAGTAATTTAGGTTTAAGAATTTTAGACTTTGTTAAATGTACTTTTAGTCAGTCACTTTTATCATGAGCCTCCGGCTCGGGAGATTGGGCAACCACTCCCCGTGTACCTGACGGTAAATAAATTATACTTATACTTATTATACTTATACTTATATTTATTTGTACAACTGTATGCAAACGCGTTTTAATCTTTCAAGCACTGATTTATTTACGATGAAATGATTTGAATGCCGAGTGTTGTCGAGTAGTATAACTTAACACTGTTTGATTTTAAGGCGATTCGCTCGCTTTATTGAGATTCTGCTGTATACTTAAACAGTTTGCTCATGGTTCTGCAACCCCACACGTCTGTACAGAGCAGCCAAGTTGTAGAACAGCTTGCGGCCTTCTATCCGATTTGCGACGGGCAGCATTATGCCTAAATGATTTCATAACTACACGGCATCCTCAAAAAGGAAAATTTTTACTGGAATGTGAATGTAATACTGTAATATTATCGCGCTTTATTTGTTCGTCTGTACGTTTGTTTGTTTGTTAGTTATTTTAACTAATCAGACCGCCTTTAAGGTAGTTCTAAAGGCTAGAAAATGATCATGAAAAATTAAAACTGGTGAAGCTGTTGACCCAGTACTGAACTGAATTCCTTTGACTTGTTCTGGTTAATCATAGAATTCTATTAATCAGTGAGTAATCAAATCACAGCAGTTTGAAAGTAAGACGGTGAAAATCAGAGTTTGGCCGGGTTAACAAAAAGAAAAAAGACATAAAAATGAAAATTAAATGAAGAAGGAAAAACATATATCGAAGATCTGCCCCGGCCCGGGTCCCAGGTCCCGGCTCCGGCCCCGACCCCGGTTCAAACCCTGACCCCGAGTCTGTATTTTACGAACACCTGTTAGGTGGTGGTACATTGCGCAAACCGTCTTCTGTTCTTTCTAAACCACAGACCGCCTTCGTTTTCTCCTAAAAACCGCAAGCACCCTACAAGGAGGATGATTTTCATCACAACCGACCTTTTAACAGTTCGTAACAAATTCTTTATATGTTAGCTCAATAATCGTATATCTTCTCATAAACACAACGAAATGTTAAGAAAAGATCAGTTTTTTCCTTAGTTCATTGAGTTAGAAGCGAACAAATAATGGAGGGTCTCAATGAGGGAGGAGGTCAATTGACGGTTGACTGTTAATGTTTTCAAATGACATTTATAACTGGGCGGAGATTAAGGAAGAGCAATTTTCGCTTTCTTTGACACCACAATACTTCAATTTTGACAGAAGTAGAACATTTCAGAGGAAATCATACTTCATACAGGTACAACGAAGCTACAGATTATTTACACGTCGTTTGCGACACCCGGGGAACCGGTCCTGCCTTAAAAGTTTCTATCCGTGCGAGGTCTGGGTCAATGTGAGCTTAGTCGTAAGCCTAAGAAGAGCGAGACGTGGAAAGGAGTTTTGGCTCACTGGCGATCAATGTCTTATTTGCGGAGGCATGGAGCGAGGGAGGGTATGCTCTCAGGTCAGCCTTTACGACACGACTGCATGGAAGGGCTACCCTAAAATACCAAACCGATCCTGGGGCCCGTTTCTCGACGCTCCCGGTAATTACCGGGCCCGTAAAGGTGTTTTGTTTTCCATTCCAGATGGGATTTTCAAAAGTTTTGAATATTATACAGTAAAGTTATTAGCTAAAGAAACAAAATGGACTTTATTACCGTTCAGAACACACCCTACTTCTCTTGAGATTTTGATTTTAAAATCTGATTCCGGGCCCGTTAAGTCACCGGGTCTTTCGAGAAACGGGACCCTGGAACCCATTTCTCGAAAGCCCTGGGAACTTTTCGGACCCGTAAGGCCATTTTTAGTTCATCTGTATCTAAAAACGGAGAAGTGTATACGCCTGAAACTTCTTGTATGAAGGGAACCTCTGTTTATATTAAGAATATGTGAATAAAACTGCTCTATAATCATAAGGTTCAAGATTTTGCCATGGCTTTACGGACCCGAGAAGTTCCCGGGGCTTTCGAGAAACGAACCCCTGGTTTCCGGATTCTGTTAACTCTAGGAAAGAATACAGTTTCGACGTACTTCACGTAGACTTTCAAGGATTTTATAAGCAAAAGTAGAGCTGTGCCAAGTTCACGAAATAAGTGTCGTCCGGGTAGAAAGTGTCTTTCAGTTAAATAATAGTTCTAGCTAATCAGCTTAAGCCGAGTTCCTGATCAGAATGTTAGATTCCTATATTCACCTCTGAAAATTACATCAAAGAAAAAGAACGCTCGCTTGGACTTGATAAGAGCCGCTATATTAACTATTGGACATTTAATCGTATCGTTCTCAAAAACGTTAACAGATCTCCAAACCTTTTTCACACGCTAAAGCAAGAAAAAGTCAAGCATTGTTTTTGACAAAGGGAACAGAGATAGTTTATTTATCTGTATTGTTCTATATTGCAAGCAAAGGTTCCCCTCTAGACCCCTAGCGATGTCGTGCAAATGTCATATCTGTTCCAAATTATCCATGACTTAGTTTGATTAGTGTTATAAATGTCTTGACTGTAATTTCACCACTGCAAAAAATTGTTTACCAGCCCCTCGGTAAATCTCAGACTCGTGGCTGTTTCGAAGAGCCGATCTTTATAAGAGGTATTTTCACAAATTTTCTCGACAGTAAAATTGAAAACGAAAAAAGATATCGTTATTTCAGTATCACCTTTTCCATTCTCTCGACCAGTTTGATTGCAAAAAGGATGACAGGACACACCTTTATCCACGACTCTCGCGTTATGTTCTCATAAATGCATCTTATTTTGATGCTGAAGTTCTTCCATAAACTTGGTCTCCTGATCAGGAGGTAAGTCATAAAAAATCCTGCTTTTATCAACTTTATTTCGCAAGCTCACCAATTCTTTCATGTTTGGCTCGTCAAAGTTTGCGGACCAAATCGTTAATGTGTACTGATCTGAGAGACTAAGAAGCCATATGATCTGCTCCATTGAATTACCAATCATGTTGGCTCTGACAGCGAAGGTGACAAGTTGTGATATGTCAGACAGCAAGTCCTTCATTGGTTTAACAAAATGCCATTCATAGCGATCATTGTCCACAAAAACATGTTTTTCAGTTTTCCACCCAACGGAGAGGACAGCTGAAGGGTAATATTTGACACAAAGAGAAAGAAAAACATTGGGATCAATAAATGCATTACTGCATTGAGTATCTTTGTGGCATGGACCAGGCAGGATATCAGCATTCAACCATACCGGATTCCGCACTTCCTGCCTAGAGGTTATATCTAAGAGAATTTTCAATGAAGGTTCAATTGCAGCTACACTCTTGAAATCCAACTTGATACCTTTAGTTGTCCCAATGGTTTCTTTGAGAAATTGCTCAAGAGAAAGGTCACTTTCGGTATCAGGAGGATGAGCCATAATTGGTGTTCCATCAGCAGGGTGCAGCAAAACATCTGCCTCCAGCATCATGGCCTTTCCAGATAAGGCTTCCTGAAGTTTTTTTATGACTGTTCACTGCATGGGCCCAACGCAACTCCAAACCATCCTCAAGATGAAAAAACTTGAGTACATCCACTGGAAGGTGATTATGATTGGTTCTCATTCTCCCCTCCATCAAGCTGGACTTTAAGAGCCTGGTGCCAACAACCTTTATGATGTTAAGTCAAAATGACACAAAGTTATAATGTCAAAATAACACAAAGCAAAACAAAAGTCCAGTGGCAGACCAAGGCTTTCACGAAAACAGGTTCGAGTGGGGTTTTCTCTCTTGAATAAATTAACTCGATAAATTAAATTGCAAAAAATGAATAAATTATTCCCCCCCTGCCCCCTTACATTCACACCACAAATGCCCTTAGGTCCACCACAACAATCCAGGTTTTCTTCAAACGCCCCTACGCTCCCCCAGGCAGCCCCCCTACCCCAACCATCCACATCACAGATGCTCTTAGATCCACTGCGACAATGCATGTCTTCAGATTTAAAGGGCCAGACAGAAAGCTGGTATTGAACAAAATGAATGACAATCAGATGTACTGCTAGAAAGCCCTTACAAAAGTAAAAGGAGACAAAAGGACGGTCATAACATTATGAGAAGCTGCAGATGGAGTTGAATCAGTTCTATGACATCTCGACATCAAAACTAACTTATATCACCTTATTTCTGTGTGTTCTTTGAGTCCGTTTAAAGCTATTTAGGCGAGTTATTATGAATCAAAACCAAGCTATGTATTTGATTTGTATTTTCACATGTAAATTTGCAATGAAAAGCACGACCATGCGATATGGGCCGCTGTGACCAAAGACAAAAAGCTAAGCCATAAATTGTTAATTGAAAATTCTCACAGCTCCCTTCCACCCTTACAAACAACAAATCATACTTAACCTTATCTTCGGGAAACTGGAAAAAGCTATGGACTAACCCAGCCACTACAAAGAACAGCGTTAACGCCACAACACCGATTAAAATTTTCCCCTCCGTCATCGAAAACAATCGCGGCCATTTTGTTAGTTCCCAGACTACATCTGTCGGTT
Organism: Platygyra sinensis; assembly: GCA_019787425.1. Taxonomy (NCBI): domain Eukaryota; kingdom Metazoa; phylum Cnidaria; class Anthozoa; order Scleractinia; family Merulinidae; genus Platygyra; species Platygyra sinensis. The sequence continues at coordinate 19,129 of JAHPZR010029528.1, read as the reverse complement.
AACTTGACACAGGCCTGGAACGATAAACACATAAACATGGCGGATGAAGTTAGCAGAAGACGGCTATGAAAGAAGGAGTTGTTCTCACACGATGGATCATCCTTGTTCTCCTTTTAATTATCTCTGTGACGTTTATGTGCTTGCAAATATTATCTCTTAAAGCAATTGATAACACGGTACGTTAGAAGTAAAAATGATAAACTTAAGTACGATACTACTGTCCTAGTTCAACGATACAAATTATGTTGAAGACTCCAATATTTAATTAAGCTTGTAGATTCGGTATTGTTTTGATGCAAGTAAAGCGTTAGTCAGATCAATTTAGGCTTAAGGTTATGTAACCCAAGTCGATCTATCTTCAGATCTAATAGTGTACAATTAATATTATAAATAATTTTTTTTTTTGCTTTCTCCAACAGTTCATTTCTAGATTTCGAGTTTTAGAGAGCCTTCGAGGTTTGCTCCCGCATCGAAACCAAAGGAACGTGTTGGTATGTATTGGTATTAGCGCCTTAATTAGTGAAAAACTTTTAAGTCTTTGAGGATCTTGCACAATGGTTAGGAGCTTGGAAGATCTTTGAAAAATCTTGCAAAGATCCTTAAGTAGTTATAAGATCTTGGTAAGGTCTTGGATATTGTTATAAGCATCTGGTAAGAATGTTAAAAATCCTTATAAATCCAGAAATATCATCGACCAATATCTTTGTAGATCATGATTAAGACCCTTGACACAATCCTCTTAAGGTAAAGGATGCCAAATTGCTGGAGACTACCATTCTATCCAGTGGGGTGGGTCAGATGGGGAAGGGATGGGGGGTGGGGGGGGGGGGGCATGGGTTGAAATATCCCTGGTCACTTCGTGCAGTTGGCACACAGGCTGAGATAAAATGCTGGTCTGCTTAATTGCAGATGAAAGTTACGGTCTGCATACGAGGCACTTGGCCAATCAGGCCGGAGCTAATCCCAGTTTCTGTAGCATGAAACAAGTAGGAGTATTTGTACTCCCTGATGAATGGGATGCTAGTCCATCACAGGGTTACCCCAGCATTAAATTTGCTAGTACCCATTTATACATCTGGGTGGAGATAGGAATTGTGAGAGGAAAGTTTCTTGCCTCAGAACACAACACAATCTCCCTGGCCAGGGCTCAAGCCAGATTGCTTGATCTGGAAATCAGCTCTCTAACCACCCTCTCATCCCAAATACAGACTTTACATCCACTTTTACTTTTTTACTTTTTTTTTCATTTTGTAGCTCCACTTTGTCTCCATTACCATCAAGCCCTGTAAATAATAACTTAATAACAAAGTGGTCTTCTTTTTTTAAGAAAAATTTAAAGGCGTTTACAGAAGTGGGCGAGAAGCACAGTGTTCCAGTATTTCTGTTTCATCCACTGGTGTTTGCTTCACCAAAAACAAACTTTGATCCAGGAGATAGCTGTGAGGTTTTTTGTGAAAATCAGCACATCATATTTGGTGTTATAAATTTCGAATGGCAGAAAGGACAAAGGCATTCACTGTCAGCACTGATAGTAAGTATATCTTTATTTATTAATAGAGGATTTGATGCCATCATGCACATATACACACTACATGAGACGTGTATTATGTCACAAGAATATCATTCAATGATAAGCAGAGTGACATAAACTCCTGTTGGCTGAATAACATCAATTATTCAAGCACATCACCTCTGGCACGAGATGTCATTACTGATTTTGCCGACTGGTGAGTGTCAGTCAAACCAGGGCACTTCCCTTCGGCATTTTGTTTTTCATTTTTGTTGTCAACTAAGTCATCAGAACATCTTTAATAAATCTGAGGAGGAGAATTTTATAGCAACAATTATTATATGCTTGTATTTATAGCAATGCAAGCAAGCTCTGATTGGCCAATTCTAGGGCATCATTCTCCCGAAATGACCACAGGCCGATTACAGGCCTACAAACAAAAGTCTTTACAGAAAATCCCAAACCTTGGCCTTGCACTATGGACCTTGCTACGGTATAACTCAGTCAATACAGCAAGGTCTTGGTCTGAGACTTTCTCATGAAGACCTCATTCCATTTAATATGCAGTTAATACTTTAATAAGGTTGGGATGTTGCCATGTATTAGTCTTACCGGTATGTGTAATTCCAGAAAATATCCATACCTCCCCCACAGAAGGGATTTTTTCTAAGACCCCCCACCCCTCTGGAAATTCCAATTAAGCTTCATACATTTCTTTAAATTTTTTAGCCTTGCAGAACCCTCCACCCCACAGGAAATTCCAGTCCCTTCTCTGGGGGGAGTATTGATATTTCCTGGAACTGCACAATCCAATCTATCCATTTGCTGGTACAGTAGTGTAGTATGTTTCAAACTTACTGTGCATTTTGTTGTCCTTTGTTATTAATTCTTTTTACATGATTCAACTGATTTTTTGAACACCTCAAATATTTCACAAGACAGACTGAAGAATAGTGTAAAACTTAGCAATTTATCAAAGGCTGCATCTGGTTTTGTTGTGTGTGAAACTATTATTAAATAAATCAGATCAAGGCTAAAAGCTTGGAAACTGTTTAAAGTAAAATTGTGGAGGAACAATCAAGGATGCTTTAGTAAGCTGGCAAAAAGTAACCCAGATGATGTAGTATATTACTTACTAACGAAAAGATTAACAAACAAATCAGGATGCAAAGGCAATCAGTTTTCCAGCTTGACCTTTAGGCTAGGCAATGATATGAAGCTATAAATGATTCTGTTTTTGGTTACTTGTATTCTTGTGGGTTACATGCAAAATTAAGAAAAAAAATTCAATTATGAATTGTAGTATGACGTGTTTTGCAGAGTTTGAGACTGAATTAGGTGTACATTGTATTTGGCTGACAGGACTCTGTAACTGTATCGTGATTGTATTTTTGGAAGGTGTTAACCCATTGACTCCTGAACCGGCCATAACCATTGGCCTTGGTATCATCAGCTTTGACTAAAATTGGCATCACCTGTACAGGAGTTCTGCAGGAGGAAAAGATCTTTCCAATGATACCCAGATCAGAGTGATCTGCTAAGTGGAGCCCGAGATGTTCACGAAAGTGCTCAGAAATTTGAGTGAAAAACTTAGAGCAAAATTGCCTGTGACTGCACACATGACTGCTCTATGGTAAAGTTTGGATGCCTCTATGATGCTTTCTTAGAATTTTTTGAATTGGAAGCATTAGCCCAGTAGAAGTTCAATCACTGCAGCAAAAAGAAAATAAAAAGAGAAGAAGGAAAGGCGCAAAAAATTAAAAAAAAAAACAAACGAAAAGCCTAAAGATGTCCAAAAACTCTCAAAATTTTGATTTCTGCACATGCCTAAGCAAAAATGGCCTAGAACATGGTGCGACTAAAAAGAAAGGCATGCTGTCATGTTGCAAATGCCTGGTTGAGTAGATCAGAGCTAATTTGGCCCATTTCCAGGTTGAAAATCTCCAAAACGTCTAAAAAAAAAGCGATTTTTTGCAAAAAGCTCCAGCAGTCAGTGGGTTGAACAATCACAGCTTCATTTTCATATCTCTTTTGTTCAGTGCCTTATTCACCCCTGCCCAAGCCCAACGCAAAGGTTGGTGACCCTCTCATCACTTTATTAGCCTTCCTGCCTTATAAGCCAGGACCAGTTTGTTCAAAGGACAGATAACACTATCCACTGGATAAATCACTTTCCAGTGGAGAGTGTGGTTGCAATGTAACACTTAACCACTGGATAGCGATACAGCTGTTTCAAAAAAGGTTGTCTTACAAACGAGGAAAAGCTTACGCGAGAATGTCCAAGTTATTATAGGTACATGTAATGGTGGTTTTTATGGTTGCTTGAGCGAACCTCAAGGTGTTTCAGCGTGGTGGAAAGAAACAGCACAAACACATATTCATTCTTTCTCGTTCCTTTTGCTGAATCACCTTGAACCTCAATCGATCAAAACCAAACTCTTACTACCCATAATGCCAATTGGCATTGTCACACACGGGTTTACACATTTGTGCATAGTTAACTATGATTTGTGGAACAATCTTTCTCGAAACAGCTGTATATCCAGTGGATAATGCTATCCGCCTTTAAAACAACTAGACCTGGGTTTTCATTTTCATTTTCATTTTCAGTAAGCGTGC
>JAHPZR010029528.1:0-10000 GCA_019787425.1 Platygyra sinensis | reverse complement strand
TCTGAACAAAAGATAAACGAAACCCTCCACGAAAACATCCACACAACTTTTGTAAACGCAGCAGGTGCGAGCGTTAAAAATATATCAAATCCTGATGTCTTCACCTCATTTTCGTTTAAATCTGTTTTTGTTACATACAGCTCTCGCATCAGTAGTACAGCTTAAACGGGTTGTACATACTTTGCTCTGCGTAAAAGTTTCATGAAAGCTCGTCGATATTTCTCGACTTCTAGCGCAGTATATTATGGAATTAAAAACTGAATTACAGGACAAAAGCGTTAACATGAAGCTGTCTATGACTAAAAATGTCTCGGGTGAACTTATAACAGGTACAAAGACAACTCTAAATAATCCGTTGGGAAGGTAACACAATAACACTACTCCAATCACAAATGTTGTAGTCTTAAAGCCTTCCTCTCCTTTAAAAATCTCGCCGCGGCCGACGCCGATATTTGCTGAGTCTTGATTTTCCGCATCTGATTTCGAGCTTCGTAATAAGTCGCTATGCGGCAAAAAAAGAATAAAAATGCTTGGAAACGCGGTGAACATAAGACGAATCGAGCGTAATACGTCATTTGTGTAAAAAGGTAATGGTATCATGGGAAAGCCAGCAGCGACCAAGCTAAAATAACACTTAAAATCAAGCGACGTTTAGTGACGATATCATGGTACTTAAAAGTAAACTTTATCGATATATACCTCTCGATGCTTATCACGTTAAATGGAGGAGCGAGCTCATAAGGGAAGTTCGAATGAAGCGTCTTGCAGCGTATGAATGGCGCAGAACTCTGTTGCGGGGCTGCCAATGAGGCGGTAAATTAGTTCAGCAATAAAGAGTGGTTGGTCCCAGCGCGCCAGTCATAATGTCAGTTCCTGCCAGACAGGCCAGCAAAAGTGTTGTATTTGTTTCTTAGCTGAGGTGATAGTCTTGACAGCAAGTATGACCAAGACGTTGAGAATATCGTAAGTGGAGACACGAGCAGATTGGACGATTGTCACCGATATCAGGGCAGCAGACATTTCTCTGGTAAGAAAGTCTGGACGCCATTCCGGGAAATTGAAGCCTTGAGATGACAATCGCAACTGAGTGAGTGTGACGATGAATTCATTGTTTTGGGTGTTCTTCTTAGAGACACCTCGGAGAAAAAAATCTTCCAATGCTTATTTGTGGTCTCTTCACCGCAAGCGTGCAGAAGAACTGACGAATAAATTGATCAACTTGAACTAAACACTGCATTTAATATCTTCCCTGCCCGGAAATGTTCTAAAACCACCTTTTAATTAACAGGAAAATAGTTCTGTTGAGATTAAGTTGCAATTACGATCGATTTGAAAGCTTTCTGTAACTACACTGATTTATATTTTCAAAGCAGTAGCGTCAGGTTTCCTTTTGTTAAGGAAAAAGCAGTGCTAAAAACATACATACATGTTTTTGTGTGGAGAGCTTCTAGAGAGGGAAAATCATTGTACTTTAGAGACAAATGCCCGTCTGAAATATCCAAAAACAAGGAGTGTTTCCTTTTGTTAAGGAGAAAAACAGTGCTAAAAACACGCCTTTTGTGAGAGCTTAAAGATTGAAAATTCAATTTCTCTGTACAAGAGATTTCCCATCTGAAATATCTAAAAACGAAGAGATATTCTAGATTAATAATTGGTGTGCTCGCGCAAATTCAATTTCAAAGCTTTTTTCAAACTTCAGTGTTTCTACTATTTTAAAATTCCGTTTATGGTTTTCATGTGGGTTATAATTACGGCAACTTGTCCTGAATCAATAATATAGGAATATTTTGAAGAATTAATATGGAAAAAGTGTATTTATTTCAGTTCCCAGTGTTACTCAAATTATAAATAAATTTTGAGCTTAAAAAGTGCGAACTGGACGAGGGAAAAACAGTAGTTTTCAATCTAGACTATCTCTTGTGTTTTTCTCGCAGGTGAAAATTGTGTACAGGATTTACTTAGAACTCTTTGTTTTAAATATACAAAGCGGCGCGCTCTATTAAAATATAGAGCTTATGACTGTCAAGCATTTGAATAACCCAGGAACAATTTACATATCGTTTAAAACAATTGCTAATAAACTGTTGAACTTCCTGGCAAGAGAAAATACTATAGATGATTTAAAATATTGAGTGTTCGAACTTTGTTTTCATCTTCCTCACTCAATCAGTTGCAATTATCATCTCAAAAGCTTCAATTTCCCGGAATGGCGTTCAACCTTTTTTTACCAGAGAAATGTTTGTAACACTGATATCGTTAACAATCGTCAATCTGCTCGTGTTGCCATTAACGATATTTCTCAACGTCCTTGGCCATACTTGCTGTCAAGACTACACGTCCGCTGAGAAACAAATATAACGCTTGTGGCCTGACTGGAAGTGATATTTTGTCTGGACTGTAGCTTTTTCTTCCAGCAGTAACATTTTGGGTGATGAATTTTAATATGTTTCTTTTCTTGGCGACTATTAGCAAAGGCATTTTCAACTTCAAAGGAGAAAAAACATCGATCTACTTGTCGGAGAGGGCGTTATAAAGCAAATCGATGTCGATCACTTAACAGTTTAGAATATTTTAAGTGATTTGTCTTGCCAGCCAGCTCATCACTTTCTCGGCAAGAGTTGTTTTGCGGATTGATCAAAAGCTTGGACAACAATCACTTTAAATTTGTTTGACATTGTCTGCTTTTCCTATTTCCTCTTTTTTTTTAATGATTTGCTAATCTCAATTAAATCACATCAATGCAGCTGAATTTTTGGTTTTGTCTTCATTTAGTAGGAAGATTTTCCGAGGAGGAAAGTGAATTTATTGTTGAGAAGTGATGTGATAAGCTGATTGAACCCATGAATAACCCACTGGGCGTTAGCCCTAGTAAAGGGAATCAGGGAACCACACGAGGTAAGAAAAAATCTTTTGACCTCGGTGGAATCGAACCAACGACCTACGGATTAGATCTACCGTTACTCTGCCGACTGAACTAGGAGGTCAGGCAGAGAAAGTCGGGACGCTTTATATCTACTTTGCAAAACATAATCTTTGCAATGAGGTAAATAAACACTGAGATCAGATTAGCTAATCACAGTGGACAAGTCTTAAAGTTGCGTCTTGGAAGAATTCATGGCATAATTTTCTCAACCGCTATCACTTTGTCACAAGTAGAAAGTTGTAGATCTTTGCAACTGGAGATTATAAAATTGCCTTCATAGTGATGTATCGACAGTGAATTAAAGAGTACTTTGAAACGGTTTGGATAATGTGAAGTACATATGAAATAATTCATATTTGAACTGCGGTTGTAGATGAAAGTGAAGAATGATCATCGCAGTTAATTGAAGAATGAAAAAAAATATAGGGCTTCAACGGGATTCGAACCCGTGACCTCCGCGAAATACCGGTGCGATGCTCTACTAACTGAGCTATGAAGCCACACATTGGGAGGGAGGCCAATCTAAATTATGTCCTTAATAGTCTTTACGATGTTAAGTTAACAGCAGCCTCCTGCAATGTGTAAAGAGTTTTGCTGTTTGCTCTGAAGATATTTATATGACCCCAAAAAATATTTAAGGTTGCTGAACGGCTTCTTGCTTTCAATGGTATCCCAAGATTTTAACTTACCTTTTAAAATGCTTAAAAAATTAGGCCACCCCTTAATTTACTTAAGAAAGCCTTTAATTCGCTTAATATTATAATGTAACTACTTTAGTATCAAAAGTACAAATTAATAGGGTTGTACATTGTTTGCCCTGCACAGAAGTTTCTTGAAAGCTCGTCGATATTGCTCGTTCCTTGCGCAATAAATCAAGGGATTAAAAACTGAATTGCTGAGCACAAGCGTTAATATTATAGACTCCACAGCTAAAAAAACATCAGATGAACTTAAAAAGATCCTAGAAAGAGTCTAATAATATCATGGGTAAATAAGACAACAAAACTAATCAATGACAAATGATGTAGTCTTTAAAGCTTTCTTCTCCTTTAAAAACTTCGCCTTGGCAGACTGACTGGTGATGTTTGCTATCCGCTTTCGAGCTTCGTGATAACTAGCAATGCGGCAAAAAATAAGAATAGAATGGCCAGGAGTATGGCGAACAAACGAAGAACGTACTTTAAAAATGAATGCTTGTAAAAGGAGGACAAAGTTGCGAGAAAAACCAGGGACCACGCTAAAACAACACTACCGATAAATCGACGTTTAGTGACAAAATTATCGTATTTAACAGGGAATTTTATCGATATATACCTCTCAGCGCTTATCAACGCCAAGTGTTGAAGCGAAATCATAGCGGACATTCGACTAAGGCTTCTTGCAGCGAGTGCAATGATGCAAAACTCTGATGCGGGGCTGCCGGTGAGGCGGTAAATTAATTCAGCAATAAAGAGTGGTTGTCCCAGCGCACCAGTCGTAATGTCAGTTCCTGCCAGACAGGCCAGCAAAGTGTTGTACTTGTTTCTCAGCTGACGTGTAGTCTTGACAGCAAGTATGACCAAGATGTTAAGAAATATCGTTAATGGAGACACGAGTAGATTGACGATTGTTAGCGATATAAGAACAGCAAATGTTTCCCTGGTAAGAGAGTTTGATCGCCTCTCCGAATCAGAGGCATCACTGGAAGCAAACTGAATGCAATTTGGTGAGTGAGATGACGAATTCATTTTTTCAGTCTCAGAATTCCATACATTAATGGGCACTTTGTTTTCTATTCGTAGAGGCAGATTTCAGGACGTGGAAAATTCTTCCAATACTTATCGTAGTCTCTTCGCTTCAAGCGTGGAAAGCAAACGATTTAACTGACACGCTCGAACGCAAAGCCCTGTTTAATATCTTCTCGCTCGGAACTGCACTTCAGCAAACTTCAAAAGAAGTTCATAATTCTATCGGCTGATTAGATAGCATTAGCTAATTGCATTTCATTGAATTGTCCCGAACACTTAACGGCAGTAGCATCAGTTGTTCTTTTAAAAATGCTCCGAAAACCGCAAGTTATGCCATAAGCATATGATTAGATAGCTCATATAATCAGACGAATCTTTTTGGGCGGTGTTTGTTTCACATTGATAAAATATTTCCAAGATCGTCTATAAAGAGAAAAGTTTTTAAGAATTAATATAGCGGAGAAATAAATTTATATACCTTATGTAATTTTTAAACTATAAGCAAATATTTTGCGCTTGAAAAGAGCGAATTAGCACGAACGAAACACAGCAATTGTCAATTTAAAATATCTCTTTGTTTTTCCTCGCAGGTGAGGATTTACTTCAGCAAGCTTTTTGTTTTTAAATATACAAAGCCAGCCACTATAACAAAGGCAAGAGCTTATGTTTTGCTCGGCATTTGAAGAACCCGAATAAAAAGAACATTTTTTTCTTCAGGAAATAAATTTGCTATGAAAGTGTTGAGGATAATTTTAAATTCTTGGCGCTCGACACTTTGCTTAAAGACGTTCCTGGTCGACTGACGACGAAACACACAGTTAATTTTCTAATCAACCTTTTTTTCTTTAGAATGCACTTCTTTTAGTTGCCTGTTAATTTATAAACCATGATTTCCTGTGTGCGTTTTCCCTTTCTTATATTTGAATTGAACACCTATACCATTGTAATCATTGACTAACAATGGCTTGAAGTACCTAAGAAACAAAAAAGTAACGCTGTAAATTTCTTGCGAGAGACTTCGCGCGCGTGTCAATTTCGGATGGAAATTCCTCTTCTAAAGTAATTTTTTTTTGTTTGAAAGTCTCTTCCAGGCGTTCAGTTAGGTGGGAATCTCGAGATAAGTTGCATGTCTCAGCGCTTTTTAAAAAAAAACAAACAAACAAACAAATCCGATGCTACTCTGGGTTTTTAGGCATAACGGCTGTTCGAATGTGATTAATGAAGGCCTTTAGTGAGGGCTTTCGTTAATTAAATTCGAAAAACTGTACATTTTTGGTTGATACAAAGCGAAATCGATCGTAATTGCAATTTGTCTCGCCCGAGTTATTTCCCCTCTAAGAAGTCGTTTGAAATCATTTCCGGGAAGGAGGAAAAAATGATGTGTCGATATACTAAGAAGACATTTGAGCTAAAAATAGCCCTGAAGAATTGATCTTTTTCTTAAGATCACTCCCATTTCAAATTTTGATTGATATTTTTGACACCAAGTTGCCTTTAGATTTAAGTATATATGAAGCGAAGTCAGTTTTTCAATATTTTGAAAGTTCAAAATTTTAAAGACACTATTCCAAAGTTTGAACCGGGTTTGAAAAAAAATTGGCGATTTTAACACCTGAAAATTGCGCGATTTTGCTCTCAAAAATAGTCTTCGAATCGCACGGCCAAAATGTCCTTATGACTTATATTGTGGACAAGACTACGAAATTCAATACGATTCGGCGTGTATTGGCTATACACAACATCAATATTATCCTCGTCGTCATTTGAAGATTCAGAGAAAGCACTCAATTCAGAATCGCTCGACATGTTGTTCTGGTCACAACACTACTTCACAAGATGAAATTGAACAGTAAACTCGTCCCAGTCTCCTGACCATTTCTTGACATAAATTGAGTAGTTTTCAGCGCCAAAAACATGACTATATTTTTGTTTGGGAGAACTTTAACTTTTACAATCGATTTATTTACATATGCACTTTAAACCAATAATTGTAATTAGTATATACACACTCAGTGATCTTGGTGTTTTAAGCAATCTCATTGGTTCGCTATCTCTGGCTAATTAACAATTAGACCCGTAGCCCGAAAGGGCTACGGGTCAATAGCCCATGAGGCGAAGCCGAATGGGCTATTGACCCGTGGCCCTTGAGGGCGAAGGGTCTAATTGTTTTAGTATCACTCAACTAGTCGGACAGAAAAGGCAGTAATAAAGTTAGCGAATGCAAGTTAAAGAAATATTTATTTGGGGGAAAAACGAAAGAAAAACCGGCGAATTTCGCTACTCGATGACTATTACCATTAGACCACTAGTAGCGTAGCCAATCAAAATGCAGGATTTGCATTAGACCACTAGTTGGGTGATACTAATGAGCATTATTCACCCCCTATCGAGTGAATAATGCATAAGCCAAACAAAAATAAAGCATACTTTTGAATAAAGCATACTTTTGATTCACACTGATTTGAACGGTGTCTAAGGACCATTATTCTAGACTGTCACGAGGTTTTCTCGAATATTAAATATAGATTTTCCATGTTCAAAGATTCTGTAAATAGTTTCGCGAATTCGCGCATGCTTTGTACCGCTTGCACGTTTTCCACGCATGAATTGAGAGGTCAATTAAATCGATTTTTAATGGTTTCCTTCTGAAAATGTTGTTGAGATCACTTCCTGTGTATATACTAAAACAATAGGCCACGTTCGATATATCAATATTCTAACATGGCTCCGAGGCTTTCGGGTCAAACATCCTTATTTGGCGTTGTTTTCTTTGTATCTAAGTCTCTCTTGGGAATTGAGGAACAAAAGAAACTTGAAAAATTTGCAATTTTGACCCGAAAGCCTCGGAGACATGCTTGAATATTGATATATCGAACGTGGCCTATTATTCTTCTCAATCTCGGTGAATAGTGGCAGAATATTTACCTCGATTTCAAAGAATAATTGTTAATTATAATAATAATAATAATAACAATAATAATAATAATAATAATAATAATAATAATAATAATAATTATTATTATTATTATTATTATTATTATTGTTATTGCTATTGTTGTTGTTATCGCTATCGTAATCGTTATTGTTATTGTTAATTTTATTATTATTGCTATTGTTATCGCTATCGTTATCGTTATTGTTATTGTTATGCTGTTGTTGTTGTTATTATTATTATTATTATTATTATTATTATTATTATTATTATTATTATTATTATACTGATAGAATTTTGAAATGGTAGAAATCGTTGATTCGCAATTTTTTGGACAAGATTTGAAGTTCTTTTTAATTTCAAGCAGCTCCATTAGTATTGGTAGATGGGAATTACGGATGATCGGCTACCAAACGATAAGAAATAGAAGGTTCGGTATTTTGATTCAAATTTACTCAAACTGTCCTCCGTGTTTAATGTTCTTATTATTACCGAGAAGTTAACCCTTTGACAGAAGACGAGTAGTAAATATATTTGTTCCTCTAATATATAGCTTTCTAGTTAACTTGGTTTCTTGACTCTACTTACTAACTAAAGTAAAGAAATTTTATGAAAATTTAACAATACAAAAACCTGCGATGGAGTATTTCTTTTAAATAAATATTAGGGAATTATATAAAAAAAAGACGACGTTTTGAGGTCTAGCTAACGTCATTAAGTCAAAATGAGAGTTGATAAAAACATTGTATAAATACTAAACAAAACAACAATTAACACGGAGGAATATATGTGCCACGATTCTTCCTTTATTGTAGCAAGAAATTACAGTAAGGACACTCGAACCGTGAACACTTGACATTTTTCTGTACATTTTTTTTTTTGACAATTAAGAAATAATGGTTCTTCTTATGATGTATAGTGTTACATGTTTCGCATTTTGTAAGTGTAAAAACATTAAATACTCTTATCAAAAGGTCGAGCCCGCATTCTATAGTCACTAAAAAAATGTAAAAACAAATATCAAGTGTTCACGGTTCGAGTGTCCTCACTGTAAGGGGTGGTCCATTTTCTGGCACATTAAGGAGGAATCCAGCAGAATTTCAAGTGACTAGTAAATAACAACCTTGTACCAAGATTATTTACATCGTATTGAACACTTCTGTGCGACTGTTTTAAATATCTTCTAAAAAACAAACAGTTCTAACGACACCAAGTTAAAAAAAAGATTGCGAAGTTCCTATGAAACACTTGAGAGTACTGGTGAAATGAAACGTATAAGATGAAATTTTATCTGTCATTGCACGATTTCTCTAAAATTTTAAATCTATTTTCTCGAGTTCCCATGGGAAATTTATTTGGTGATATTTCAGGCAACTATTTATATATTTAGCTTTAAGAAAATGCAAAGAAATACGTAAGACTATTCTGGTACAAGGTGTTTATCCACTTAAAGCTGAAATTGCTCGATTTCCTATCGTGGGATTTCGTCTTAGTCTTACGACTTTCTAGACTAATAGGTTTGAAAGTTTTGTAACATTTATCGAAAAAATATATGCATATGATATTAGTTAAGTCATCTGATTTTTTACGGCCACAAAATTTAAAAAAAAATTCGACGAAAACTGGCGCCATTCTAACAGTCATTTAACTTGAAAGTACCTATAAAATAACTTAAAGGGCATCGTCAAAAGATCTGTACCCGGACTTTCTTAGTTATTTCATTTATTTTTGAACTTAAGGTGGCTGAACACAGTTTTGACGCGCGCTCTTGCTAACGCGATTCAGCGCGCGCACAAGTATTGCATAAAAACAAACATGGCATAAATATAGCGATCATTTTATTTGCTCAATGTCTAATGACTAGATTTTCTGCTAATAAACAAAACCGATTTTAAACACCTGTTTATATTTGATCATGTTGCCATGGCAACGGTACATACGTCAGCTTAATTATCAAAAAGTTGAAGTTTGTGTTGTTAACTTGCTTGCTGCCATTTTTGATGACCAAAGGATCAAGGGTTTTAGAGAAAAATGTAAATGAAACAGAGGTACCAAAAACTGTGTTCAGCCACCTTAAACGACGTCATTTTCTAATGTTCAGTCTCCCAATAACGGAGATTTCTTATTTTATACTGGTTACTTTAAATTATCTCCAAAACTCCGGCACTGAATCTATTTACTTAATGGTCTTTTCAATGTAAAGTCAATTGAAACCGCCGCAGCCTCCTGAAATGTGTAAAGAGTTATGCCGTTTGCTATGAAGACTTTTGATGTAAAACTAGCCCTGATAGATCGTGGCAATATATGAGCCCAGAAATCAGCTACTTAAAAAATTAGGCCACCCCTTAATTTAATTGAGTAAACCTTTAATTCGCCTTTAATTGTAATGTAACTGCTTTAACATCAATGGTACAGATT
>JAHPZR010029525.1:25000-27500 GCA_019787425.1 Platygyra sinensis | reverse complement strand
ATGCAAACCATACCAACTTTTATAATATCAATTTGCCAATACGTATTTTTCATTCCATGTATATTGCAATTTATTTTTGTTATTCTAAAAGGGCAGTCGCCTATTAGCAAGCTGTTTATCACTGCTTACCAGGCAAATGTGTTGTTTGTCCGACGTTTTCTGGGTGTACATGTTGGCGGTTAACACCAGGAAAACTACACTTTCACTAGCAGTTTTCCTGCATTAGAAAACTTCCATTTAACGCCCCGTTTTCATATGTCTTCACCGTAGTTTTTCCGAGCGGGTAAATGTATTGTTTGTCCGACGTTTTGTGGGTGTACATGTTAAAGGTTAACGCAAAACTACACATTCACAAGCAATTTTCCCGCATTAGAAAACGGCTTCTATTGAACATCTCGTTTCGCTCAATGAAATGGCATGTATAAGGAGATATAATGAGCCCGTATACATTGTGTGTACGGCCCATACGGAAAGGTATACTGATGTATACTGAAGTACATGTATGACTAGGCCTGTATAATGATGAGCATTCGTTTGAATTCTTATACTAATGTGTACTGCTTTGTGAGGATTACCTTATAACTAACCTAGTGTAAGGGAACCTTATGAGAGTTGACAAAGCAAATTCAACTTGTTTGTTCTTCGATCAGTCACGGCTGCATCACAAATGAAGGAAATGAAGAATGAATCCTGTGGTAACGAGTGCTTCGTTCGGAAGAACTTACTTAGCGAACTTGATGGCATGTAAAGGAAGCTTTAAGTCAGATAAACAGCTAATAAACGCAGGTCTTAATATCGCGTCTTTGGGCTTCTTTGCGGATTTCGTACAGGTATGACGTTTTCCGTAAATACATAAATAACGTTTCTTTACTACGCTTCTTAATGCTATTGCGTAAAGATATCCATAACGCATCTGTACATTCCTTTACGCATTGCGCAAAGGTGTCTTATATCCTCTTTCGCTTCGCTCAGCCGAATTTTGCCGGGGACACAGACTGATATTCTAAGAACCTCGCCTTTCAACTCTTAGAATTCTCGATTCACAAACCCACTTCAAGCCCACTGAAACTTTTTAGTATACACACTTCTCATCATGCCACACATTGAACACGAAAAAGGGTTTTATCAAAGGAGAAGCATTCCGTCTTTTAATTAACAAGCAACTCAGTCAAGGATAATTTTTATAAATACAAACGAGACTTTGAACAAAGACTCTGTAACAGAGGCTATCCCACGGCGCTCGTCCATAAAATCCTGACTGAAGTTCAGTTCTCCGACAGAACAGAGGCTCTTCGTAACAAAACAAAGAAGGCGAAATAATTAATTTTACGTTACAACTCATAACCAGGCTACACCGAATCTTAAAAAGATTCTAATGAAACACTGGCATATCATTCAACAGCAACATAGACTTGCACATATCTTTAACCAATTGTATCTTACAGGAAGGAAAAATCACTGAAGGACGTTTTTAATAGTTCGCGCAAAAGTTTCATTCGATCACGTCGCAATCATAAAAACTTGTAAACAAAAAAGCAATTTTTAAAGGTTTGTTTTCAAACCAGAAGGAAATTCATGTTTTATATATGATTTTCTGCTTGCAACACGCTTTTTTACGCTTCTTTAATCTTAGTTCGAGTAACGACATCAATAACAGAAGGCTAAATAACGTTTTTGATCACTTCCGACTACTATATTTCATATTTACATAAAGTGTTAAAAAAAATATTCGCAGCGGAACATGCTTTACATCTCATCGACCTACGTGGAGGCGCAACTTACCAATTTCGCAAAGCTTGAGAGAGGAATGCCCTAGGATCAGTTGCATGGGAGGACTCGCACCGGGCCCAAACCCACTTAACGCTGCCGCGTATTTGATGCAAACCTTGAACTCTGGCCGATCTTTTAGCTTGTAATGGTGGATGTTGCAAAATCTATTTATTTAGACCGACTTGTGAATTTCCATCATTGTGGTTACCGCTGTTAATCCGAAGGCATCAGCGCATGCGTAATTGTAAAGAGCGCCTTCAACGAAATTTACTAACCAATATTTTTTTTTTAAGTCTGGTTGTCAGTACAAATTCGTTTTATGGAAAATTTCGTTTACAATTAAGAGTTCAATAATATGATGGTTTTTACGGAACGACTGGGGTAAAGACCATATGGTCCCGGTTGTTCGAAAAGTAGATAACGCTATCCACCGGATAAATCACTATCCAGTGGGTAGCGTGGTTTGCATTGTCAACACTTATCAGCTGGTTAGTGATTATCCGCTGGATAGCGCTATCCGGCCTTTGAACAAAAGGAGCCTGGCAGGTAATGGGCTCCTCCAGGGCTGGGCCTGGTCATTTTTTTCCCTTAAAATCTCACTTTAATTTCTATGTATCGAGGTAAAACGTGTTCGTAAGCAGACCCAGCAATCAGCAAGATAATGTGTTTGAGCAATCATGAGACCAATTGACTTGTTACTGCCTCCTCCTCAGGCGCTTGGATTTCAGTC
>JAHPZR010029525.1:5000-17500 GCA_019787425.1 Platygyra sinensis | reverse complement strand
AAATTCTCACTTACATGGGCTAGCTTAATATTATTGGGCTCCAAACAACCTGGCCCAGGAATCCAGTTTGGTAACAACTGCATGTAATCTTTCTCTTCTCTCAGAAACTGAGCATGAAGTTACGTGTATATCATTAAATCGTTCCACTAGTGCAAAGGATTATCCTTTAACTTAACATGGTTTGTAAACATTACAGCTTTTCTGAAGGTCTGAGAAACATTTCTTGTAAATACATATAGGCCATATTCAATGTAAGTGGCACTATTCTAACATGGCTACAAGGCTTTCAGGACAAAATTACAATTTTTTTAAGTTTCTGTGTGAAATCCCACAGTTTCCAAAAAAAACCTGGATATGAAATAGTATAAACATACATACATGTACATGTGCACTTAGCAAATTAAAAGTATTTCAAAACTGCTCAATTTGTGCTCATCTTTAAATGAAAGCACCAATACAGTCTCTCTACATGTTAATGACCTGTTGCAACATTTTAGTTTATTCTGTGCCTGTGTCATCTTATTTTAGAAACACATTCAAATAATCAGGGTGCAAAGAAAATAAATTTACAAACATGCTCTTTAGGCTAGTTATAACTCTAATGTGCCAGCCTAGAAATCATTCTCACTAGCCTCCCCCTCCTCCCCTGCAAAAAAATTTCATCCCACAGTTATTGTGCAATTTGAAATTCCCGTAATATTTGTAAGAAACTTCACTTGCCTATTTGACAAGTTACGGACCAAATCCATGAGCCTGATTGCAAACTCCATCAACCCTGAGCAGTAGAGGTCTTTCTTTGCACACTGAACAATGCATGTGTATGTTGTTGTGTCATTCATACATATACAAGTACATGTAGCTTACTATTTGCCATATTTAAATCTTCAGGTTTCAGGCACTTGTACTGTGGCTGACATTCTTACTGGGTGAAACTGTTCAGAATTCTTTGCACTGTAGTGCAGTTAATGACCTCGAGGTAAGTGAAGTACTTGCTGTTTTAAGTGATAAAAATGCTCCTTAAGTGCACCTAGGGTAAATTGCATCTCTTCTTGTACTTGCTATTTGGCATACAGTATGACTGGTTGCATCTACAGTGTACATGTACTGACGTGAGCATGAACATGTCAAAACCTGGGTATCAAATGTTGCACAATTTCTTATCAAACATTTGGAGTTTAGCAGACCAGTCCTCCAGAAATACAAGACAGTGGTACCATTTAAATTGAGTTGATCACTTGTTGTCAAAAACACATACTAGGAGTTCCCTTGTCTAGGAGCTTCTGGTTTGGATCTGACAACTTAATAAACAATAAAATAATTATTTGTTAGTGTGGGGATGAAAGTTCTTGTTGGTGTCTGCTAACTTCAAAACTTGCTGAGAAGCAACCACCAGTATCTAAATTAAATTCCTAAATTTAAACAGTAAATAAATTTAAACTACAACACGTGCATGTGATGTATGTTTTTTGGAATATCATTTTTAAACCAGTTTAATCAATAAATTGCAACAAAGGCAAATAAAATTCTAGCCGGATAGTTTGGCATTTTTCTATTTTCATGAGATCATGGGTGTCTGCTGACTGCTTGAGTGCCTCATGTGTGATGCTGTTCTTATTGCGATCAGAACAGAAAACTTTACAGCAAGTGCAAGAGATTTTGAAAATTACCTGCAGTTTACAACTTTGTTTTCTGGAAATAGAGTTTACAAACAATAATATTATGAAGACTTGCATGTAATCCTTGTATTTGTGATAAAGGCTGTTAATATTACAATGCGAGTGACTCCTAATGGCTGTCTTTTCTTTGCATAACATGTAAAATTGCACCAGATGTTTTGGTGCATATACATGCAGTTGCATCTAAAAAAATGATAAATCACCTTGCAGAATAAGTATGCAGAGTATGTAACACAATAACCGTCAGCTCATGATTTGCTTGAATATAGAACATTTACAAAGTCACTAAATAATACAATTATCAACTCCCTTTAGAAGCTTGACAGAAGACTGAAGATGGTCAGAGAAGAGGAAAAGAGTGGTCAAATGTATGAGGCCCTGCATGTACATGTACATGTACAGGCCTAATCTCTTCAGATGAGTCTGATGTAGAGGGTGATACTCTGGCCACCAGACCTGTCACCTGGAGGACAGATGATGTAAGCAAGTACTAATTTCAGCTGTTTGATGAGCATTGGAAGGCGGGCATGACATCCCAACAAAAACTCCAGTCTGTGAGCTGGATTCTTGGGTCTTCCTAGTGAAAGGACCATGACTGGAGTCCCGCAACACTTGCTTTTGGCATGTGCATGCTGATTAAGGGGCATTATAATTTTGTTTTAGGGTTTTGTGCAAAATTGATGATTATTATGTTTACTTTTGTCTTTTCTGGCATGCAGACCAGATATTGAAATCAATATTGGGGCATAAAGAAAGATAATTTTAATTTACGTCATCCAGATTCATTGTTTTTGCATAAACCCTTCATTTAATTAGTTAGGTGACATTTTTCTCTCAGATTGTTTGCTTGTTGGCTAGTTTAAAAGGTTAACACTATAAAAGGCCTGTTACAGTATTTGATGAAGTTGGCTACTGGCTTATTAAGACATGCAATTTATGCTGTGTTCACACTGGTACTCAAAATGTTAAACAGTAAACATGTTAAACAAACCACAATGAAATCGCATTATAAGATTGTATTTGTTTCTAACAGGCCTACTTTTGCTAACAATTACAGCTCCCATACAAGAATTTAGATACTCTTTTTATTCTGTATTATCAAATGATTTATTTTGAATAGCTTTACTGTAATTCAAATTTTAATTTTTGTTCTAAAAGCTAAGCAGGTTTTATTTTCATGTAGCTTTTGTGACCTGTGACCATCCAGATCATTTATCAGAATCTTATATTAAATAGCAATACATTGTGTGTGGTATTACCTGGACAAAATGATACACTGTTTTCAAAGTAAGATAGCCTTAATGTTCTTGTTGGGAGGGTGATTTTGCGCCTGTCAAATAGATATTTTTAATAAATAATATTCCCTTTAAGAGTCAAGTGAAAGAACTTTCTTGCTAAACTATATGTGTTACAACTGGTTTGTTAGGGTAGGAAAATATAATTAAAATTACGCTCATATTTTATGTGAATAATTGTACATCTGTAGATAGTGAACAGCGCTACAGAATTTTAAATAAATCATATTTTTAAAATTAGCAATGCCTTTTGTTTTTGCTGTTTTGACTGGGAAAGGGAATGAGCTTTAGTCGCCTGAACATTGGTAACCAGCAGGTCGTGGGACTGTAGAAAGATCAAAGGAATCTCGAACACGGGGTGAGAGTGAGCGAGCAATGCCGGCCGATGCGCACTGAAAACACCCGAATACACCGTCCCAGGAAATGCAAGAAAACGCGAGGAAAACGTTGGAATACGCACAATTTTCAATCCATTAACTGAACGGTGAACGCCAAGAAACAAGCGTTTTCTTGAATTCACCCGCGTTTGCTGTCAGAGAAAATGCAAGAAAACGTCTGAAAACGCAGGAATACACAATAATTTCCGTGCGTTTACCGAACGGTGAACGCTGGAAAATAATGCGTTTTCTTGAATTCTCTTGAATTCACCTTTCTCGGATAATACAAGAAAACAGGAGAAAACTCCTGTGAACGCGGGAATGCACCATGCTTTCCTTACGTTAACCGAGCGGTGAATTCTGGTAAACGGTGTGTTTTCCGAAATTTAACGGCATTTGCCGTTCTGGAAAACAAGGGAAAATGCCGGTTTTCAACTGTAAACCGCGGGTGAACGTGAAGTTTTACACCGGGAAAACATCTGTGAACACAGGCAAACAAGACATTCACCAAGTGTTAACAGACCGGCAAATTCCAGAAAACATGCGTTTTCCGACGTTCACCGTAATGGGAAAATACCGGATAATGGAACGAATACTCCAATTCACCGACAGCAAAACAATTGGAAAACCTTGGATTTTCCGATCGGTGAACACCAGTAAATGTAAGCAAATGCCACGTTTTGCGTAAATTCACCGCGCGTTTTCTTCACGGTAAACGCCACCTTTTTTGCCGTGCTTTAAGTGTACTTTTCAACCATATCTAGAAGAACTAGTCTCGCCATTTCAAAAAGGATTGTTGCTTAATGAAATCAAACTAGACCGATAACTATACTACTGTCCTGGTCGAAAATCTTCAAAACACTAAGGGTACGTTTCTTTAAGAAAATCCGAGATTGGATTTTTAAATCCGAAAAAATCTGAAAATGGATTTTTCGTTTCTTTACTAAACAGATCAATCCAAGATCGTTCGGATCATGGCATGTCAAAGGAACCGAAGAATCCACTTCCAGAGTGAATTCTTCGGTTCCTTTGACGCACCATGATCCAAGAGATCTTGGATTGATCTGTCTAGTAAAAAAATGCGAAATCCGTTTTCGGATTCTTTTGGATTTAAAAATCCAATCTTGGATTTTCTTAAAGAAACGCACCCTAATTCATTTCAGAATCAGTGATTATTTCGAAGATATTTTTCACAAACATGTATTGGCATACAGGAAAAATCATAGAACTGATACTGCTCTTCTCAGCCTCGCAGAACAGTGGAGGAAAGAACTTGATCAACACAATATTATTGGAATTGTGTCTATGGACCTTTTTAAGGCATTTGACACCTTGCCACACGATCCGTGATAACGGCAAAATTTAAATCCTATGGAGCTGACGACAAAACTTCCGAGCTGATTCATGACTATCTCGCTAATCGACATCAGCAGGGTCAGATTAGGCAATCGACTCTCAAATTGGAAAGAAATCTCAGCGGGGGTCCTTCAAGGCAACGTGCTTTGGCCATTGATATTTAATACTTCAAGAATGATCTTGACTACGTTTGAAAGCAGAGTACATTATCCGCTTATGGTGATGATATACAGATATTTTTCACTGACAGCACAGCAGAGAAAGTGGAAGAGGTAATAAATGTGGATCTCGCAAATGTCGACAAGTGGTAGAGCAAAACGGAATGATGAGGAATGCCTTCAAATACCAAGCAATTGTAATGAGAAAGTTAAAGGTAATACCACATTAAATTCTACTGTGAAAACACTGCTATTCCCATTGCTGGAGATCTGGAAATGCTTGGTGTTGCCATAGACGACAAAATGAATTAGAGAGGCACATAGCAAATGTTTGCAGAAAAGTCTCCCAGCAGATCGCTGTACCCAAGCGAATGAAAAAGATCCTTCCATTTGACAAAAGAAAGTGTCTATACTTTGCATTCATCATTCTGCACTTCGGCTACTGTTCGGAGACTTCGCATTTCTGTAATAAAAACATCACAGCAAAGCTAGAAAAAATCAATGAGTGTACTGTGCGTTTTGTCTTTATTGAAAAATAAACGTCGTACTGTGAACTACTTCATAAAATAGGCTTGCCATCACTTGCGAATCAGCGCCTCGCAAAAATAGTCTGCACGGTTTTCAAAGTTATAAGTAGTGATCATGCACCAAGGAGTATCAAAGAGCTAATCGGACGCAGAAACAGTTATTATGACCTTAGAGGTAACGACATTTTAAAGCTGCCAAAGGCCAACACGCACTACATCCTACAGTTTTTAAATCGTGGAGGTTTACGGCACCAAAATTATTTATGATGATTTAATGAATAAGTTACATCTAGTCCTGTAAATAGTAAACTATTTACACCGATCTTACCCGCACTCCTACTGAGGCATGGAGGTCTGGCAACCACACAAGAATAATACTAGAACAGAAGGTATTACAGAATAGACAATCCATAAAACGTATCCAGTCTCAAAAGAAACCCCCAAGCTAAAACTCAAAACTGAAACAACTTCAAAAGGGAAACAAAAGGTATTTGGAGGGGGAATAACGGACTCAAAGCTTTCCCCCTTACATTGCCCAATAAGGGTTGAAAAAATTCGACTATGTCAACACAGTTTCTGATCCAGTGCAAAATCTTGGGTGTGAGTTCTTAGGGTGCACACTTAGAAATACGTTCCCAGGCAGGAAGGTAACCGTGGAGATTACCGGCGACAAAAGCTTCCGGATCCCGAAAGGCAAGCATAGAAGGATTCCCAAGGGCGTGGCCATCAAGAACCGCTTTCAAAGATTCAGGAGAGATATGAAGATTATTTTCTGTCATCCCCTGAGCCATCTCAAGAGGAGAGTTTATCAAACTGGACCCAGCGTACTAAAGTGGTTTGGAATCGGGAGTAACTTCCATTCCGGAACGGTAAAGGCGAGTTTATAGCGCTTGGCAGGGGGCTACAAAACGAAAACAAAAAATAAGAAAGGGAAGACAGAAGTAAAAATATAAGAAAGGAGATGGCCCACGGTATGACAGCATTGAGCCTCAGTAATCCGAGGGGGAATTATACTCCCTTTCAAAACTGTCATCCCAAAGCGAAGTGGAAAACGGGAAGAAAAAAAGGAAAATACTGAAAGATCGGTAATGAAGCGAAAAATAGTTCAGCCTCTGGTGCCGGAAAATATGTGCAATAAACATCGGCTCCCAGGCAAATAATAATTTAAGATCCCATGGATAAAGACGAAACAAACATAAACAACAACCAATCGCATCCCTAAGCAAAAACACTTTTGCAAAACACAAATGCAACGGAGGACATCTACAAACCAAGATCGGCAAAGGGGCACGGAAATAATAAAACATGGCACGCCAGTAAACATTTAATCACCAATCAAGTCGGTTACGAGGTAACAGATGCTATAACATTTCATGCTGGAAAATATGTGAACTGCACACCAGCCGTGAGGAAACAAATAACAAAACATCTCATGCTGGAAAATATACGAATTAAACATCGGCCATCAGGAAACAAATAAAAAAACGTCTCACGCCGAAAAATATGCAAATTAAACATCGGCCATGAGGTAACAAATAACAAAACATCTCATGCCGGAAAATATGCGAATTAAACATCGGCCATGAGGTAACAAATAACAAAACATCTCATGCCAGAAAATATGCAAATTAAACATCGGCCATGAGGTAACAAATAACCAAAAAATCTCATGCCAGAAAATATGCGAATTTAACATCGGCCATGAGGCAAACAACGGGTAAGAAGAAGAAATGAGAGAAACGCCTAAAAGTGTATGAACTATACGCAAATAACGAGGAAACCAAATAGAACAAAACAACACAAGGAGGGAAGTAGTTGTATGTGACAGTGCTTATAAATATGCAAAACAAAAAGGGAGCCGCGGTAATGAAAGTGCAAAAACTGCTCAAAACTCAAATAAACTGGGAAAGGGGGTAAAACCGGCTAAAGCTACATATTAAACGTACAAAATAAAATGAATAACCTGGATAATACGAAAACTAATAAGGGAACGACGAACTGAATAAAGCACCACGAGGGTTACGGACGCGAGGTAAACCCACAAATGTACAAACAGGAGAGTAGAAAATAATGAGGAAAAACAAACGTTACATGTACCTCTAGCTGGTTAAGAGTATCGTGAGCTGGAATTTCCGAAGCAAAGATGTTTTGTACGACGACGTCTTGAGGTAGCCTCGGCACTTGAGGTTGTTTTTGCGGTGGAGGAGCCGGATCAGGCATACTGGTTGAGCCTTCGATCGAAATGATAATGAATGCACGCTGGCGATACCTCTTATACTGGCTTGGGTAAGACCGCTGTATATAGATTTTAGTTTTAAGATCTTAGACTTGTCTCTTTTTAGGTACCGGTTTTACTCGTGTATAAGTCGACCTTTTACGACCAAAAAATCAGCCCAAAAAATCGCCCTCGAATTATACACGAGTCATACACATAGACCTAACAAAGCAGTCCAAGAAATTAACATAACAATTGTCTGAAGTGCGTTTACAAAACCAGTTCTAATTGTGGTCAAGTTCGGAGTTTCTTAGTTTTCGGCAAATTCTCCGTCAACAAAAAAGTGTAAAATATTTAAAGTTAAATGCTTTAAAAGCAAACCTACTAGAGATGATTTCTAAATGTGCCTTTTTATCTGTGGAGCAGACATTTCTCTTAGGGCTTCGCTGCTGTTTATGGTGCTGAACTTTGATTTTCATCGAACGATTACCGTGGCTTAGTGACCTGGCAAAGTTCAGAAAGCACGTGGAGTTATCTTAGTTTTCAGTACTCCTCAAATTCGTAGTTTGGTTACCAAGCTTTCCAAGATGGCAGTGTTTTTATTGAGCGATCTTTCGAAGCTCTTTAGTGTTCCTTCGGTCTTCTTATCTAGACTCTCAATTCAAGTTAACTCATTCTCTAGAATCGGAACAAAAATCTGGAATGAAATGCCTATATCTTTAAGAAAACTTCCAAAAACTGTGTTTAAGGCGGGGGTAAACCCGAATAGGAGTGAAATTTGAAGTATAATTAAGAGGGAATTATTAGGATTGAAATAGGTTTGAAACACTACCAGACAGTTGACCCCCTCCAAAAAGAGCCCCAGGTTGGTAGGGGACTGTTTGGTATCCGTCTACTAATTCTTCACTTCAAATTTCAATTTTCCAAATCCGTCAAATCTTCAACATTTGATATTTTCCTCAATTTAACCTATCCTTTGAGAAAAAATCTCTCTTTCCCAAAACACGTGAAAACAGCCTTCACGTTTACCCCCACCTTAAGAGGAAAATAAAACAAATACTTTTTGAAATTCTAGCTTCTGAAGACTGTTACATTGATCTACCAGTTATCATTCAAAAAGTAAAGCTGAATTTATTTTCCTCTTAGCATGTATCATTTTCGTGCATCTCTAGTCTCTCGTCGTAACTATTGTAAATTACCATTTGTAATTCCGTTAGTTTATTAGTGGTCTTGTTATAATTGTTCTTAATTATTATTTGTAATTGCATTAGTTTATTAGTGGTCTTGTTGTAATTGTTCTTAATTATTATTTGTAATTCCGTTAGTTTATTAGTGGTCCTTAGTTACTGTTGTCAATTTTTGTCTCCTTAGTCCTCTTGTTGCTTTTAGTTGTATTTACCTATACTTAGTAGTTCATTAATTATTTTTGTTAACATGACCCACCTAGACTAGCTTATGCTATCCGCGGGCATGTTTAATGTTTAATTTTTAAATTTGAAAGCAAAATAAAATGTATGTATGTATCTCCTTTCAAACTCAACATCGAGATCAAGGTTAGTTAAATGCAATGCGATTTGCTTCCAAATATCGTAAAATACTTCGCTTGTAAATCGAAGAGCTCGTATGTGGTTAAATCGTGATTAAACAAGTCTTGATAAACTTCACTGCGTATGATTACACCTCTGCTTTTTTTAATTCACCGTGTTTTCAATACATTCTCAGGAAGAAAAGATTGACGTTTTGGGAAATTTCTATTGGTCTGAATTTTATTCTTTAACCATAAATGATGAAAAATCTGATTTTTGACCTGGAAAATGAGGGGTCGACTTATACACGAGTTAAATCGTGATTAAACAAGTCTTGATAAACTTCACTGCGTATGATTACACCTCTGCTTTTTTTAATTCACCGTGTTTTCAATACATTCTCAGGAAGAAAAGATTGACGTTTTGGGAAATTTCTATTGGTCTGAATTTTATTCTTTAACCATAAATGATGAAAAATCTCATTTTTGACCTGGAAAATGAGGGGTCGACTTATACACGAGTTCGACTTATACACGAGTAAATACGGGTACTTGTTGAAGTTTTTTTTCTCAATTTTAGTTTTTTCATTTTTTATACCTAGTGATCTTTTTTCACAAAAGCTAAGCGTATTTAGTTTAAATTTACCACTATCTGCTGATAGTCAACAGTTACGCATCAGTGCACGTCACGCATCACGTTTATTTTGTCTCTTCTTGGCTACATGATGTTAACCAACCCAATCCTTGTATTAAATTGTCACACTAACCTGGAAACTACTCTTGCTATATATGGCTAGTCCCAATCTCCCGCAACATATCTCGTTTACACAGGAAAGATATTCCATTTCCTAAGAGAAAATGACTATTGTTGCCCTCTGTCATGGCTGCCATCACGTGATGGTGCATAGTCACTGCCACTTGATCAAATTTCTGTGTTTGTCACTGACCAGAAACACAAGATTGATTCATGATACCAATCCACGATTTGCCATTGGCGCTTTTTTTTTCGATATGGGTAATCAGGGATCATTACAATGAGTTAATAAGTTAATATGCATCAACTTACCCGGTTTCTTCTCCGTTAGAAAAGAGATGTGCTTCAAAAAGCTGGCCCACATTACATCTAAGCTCGGTTTCGCTCCAATTTTTGTTGAAGGGCCAGGCATCAACATACATGTTGTCTTTTACAAGCTTGGCTTTCGCCTTTCTCCGCGGAACTTCAGCCCATTCCGGAGAGGACAAAAGACAAACATCTTTATAGATTAGTTACGTGCTTTTGCGGAAAATTTTCCTTTTTTGGAAACACCGGAGAATCTTCCGTTTGAAGATCTTGGCTGCTTTCCTTTAGTCTCTTAGAGTAGTTTTTTGTGGTACTGAAGTTTGTCCAAAGGGACCCAGCTCGAGGAATTTTGAAGCTCTGGTTTAGCTCTGAAGTTACAGTCGATGAAGTTGAGCTGGCTTGACCCACCGCCTGAGGAACTGTAGATGTGGATGGAGGTGGAGAGGTGAGGTTGTTTAAGATTGGTAACAACAGCTCGTACTATTTCTTGGATAGTTTTCGTTTCGTTACTGCCCGACATGTTGATGTTGGAACAATGTATAATTCGTGCCAAAATGCATGGCATCGTTTCAGATCCCGTATGCTAGAGCATCCAGCGGTAGTCCGCGTACAACTTCCGGTTCCGGTGTCCTTGTAAGGAAGGTATTGCCGGTTCCTTTCGAATTGAAGTTTTGCCAGTTCAACTTCGATCACTGCCTTTTCGAACGACAGTTTTTAATCTCAGAAACAACTTGTTTTATGATGATTTCATTTGAAAATGACGTCAAACGGAAATTTGAAGTTTAAATTATTGAATTGTCATTCCAACTTTTGGCTTTCATGAAAATAATAAATGCGAATTTCGTAGGTTGAAGTTCAAAATATTATCCAAAACTTCGATATTTTGAAGGTGATATGAACTTGAGTTGTAATCCTTTGGACTCAATTTCAGACAAATTCGACTTCAATTGACTTGGATAGACAGACGTATATTTGAACTTCATTGAATGTGTCATTGGATTCGAATAGTTAGTCAATTGATGTTCAAATGCAGCTATTTCGACTTCGTTTATTGTGATTTCGACGTCGATCATCTTGTTTTTGAAATTCAAATATCATTGTATTGTCATTTATTTTTGTCCGCAAATGTACGGCATAAGTCATTTTATGACCTTGGAGGTGCTTGAGAACAGAATCTCCGGAAATCATAACTTTCTTTTGACGGTTAGGCTGCGTTTGTTTGCGCTTTGTTGTCGACTCGGTTGATACAGATTGGTAAGTCCGGTACGAGGGTCTTCTGAATCTTCTATCATCGTTATTTGCAGTACGGTTATCCTCATTTTTCCAATCCATTTCTGCTTCTTTAATTTGACGAAGGGACTCAAAACTGTTTCGAGTTTCGGTGATATTAGAGCGCAGTGACTTCTGGCTATCTTCAGCATTTCCATTTTTTTGCCCCACGTCTCATCCACTTGGACCCACCATTCGCTTGAAAAAAACAAAATTTCACTCTTTTCTTGCATAATGATGGTTAATGCAAGCCTAAGGGAATCATTCTCTTGTTCTAGTGACAAAACGCGGCTCTCGAAGGTCAAACATTTTTTTCCAAATATCCGATTGTATTGTCTTTTTTTGGAAATAGAACATACTAACGTTTCGCATCTCTTCTCGTAATCAAGGAGTTCTTACAGGGAGCATTTTCGTTTTGATATTTGGTATTAATAATGGACGAAAGCTTTTTATTTTCTTCAACTTTTTTTTTGAAGTATCAACAAATCAAGTTCCCTCAATACCGGTCACAATTTGAATTTCCAAGCTTTTACGTAGCGTGACATGAAAATGGCGGCCCGAGAGAAGGCTGTCACGGAGGTCAAAAGAAGAGTTATCGGACTTATCGCTTCAGTTCTGCTAACTAAACGGTGCTTGCCTCCGAAGGACACAAACATGGCGTCTTTTATACACAGCTCTTTAAATTTGGGTGACACACTTCTGCAAGTAACGTGCGAATGAAAAACAGCAGAGGCCTGATTCTCTTGACTTTATTCATTAAAGTGTTACGAGTTTTAGTTTTCATCACATGGTTGCTGAAAACAAGGTTTTCCAGTAACTAAATGAGACGAAATGTCTCCTACTATGCTCGGGATAGGAAATTGGATGGTATATTACGAAAGAAATATTTTTAGCCTATAAATATAGAAATTTCAGATAAGAAAAAATAAAAGAATGACACAAATGTAAATAAACATTTGTTGACTTACTTAGAGTAGTTTTGTCACTTAATTTACAATTAATAGAAACAATTTCCTTGCTAAGCAGCGGAGCGTTACTGGAA
>JAHPZR010029524.1:32500-48117 GCA_019787425.1 Platygyra sinensis | reverse complement strand
CCCGGCATGTGCAATCGATAAAACCGATAATCGATAACATTCGATAACAATCGATAAAAATTAGTAAATTGTATCGGAAATCGATTAAAATCGATAAAAGGACACGTTGTGAGTAATCGATAATTATCGATTTTTAAATTAATGTTATCGATTTTATCGAATTTCTAAAATGTATCAAATCTTCCATAAAAACACTCTTACGATTCAATGAATCAAGTAGGACGAATTTAAAGATTTATTTAACAAATCGATAATTGAATGAATACTGATAATCAAATAATATTAACACGATTCCCTGGCATGATTCAACGGGGAAACGCAACATAACATAACCGCTTTTTGTATTTACTCAGAAACTGTTCAAGCTAAATGTCGTAATGACATCCTACAAATACATGTACTACGAAGTACGAAGCTGCGTAGTTGTAATGCTAGACATTGTCTCCAGTAAATGTTTTGTCAGCAAAACCCTCGCCGCCGCAAAAATCATACTACAAATCAGAGCTAAAATCATTCTATAAATAAGTAAAACGAAGTAAATGATGAACTCCGCAACTAAAGCAGAAGAGAGGTAATGAAACAAAAATAACTGATATAAATTTGAAAGGAACTCAACATTAAGAAGCTTTCTCCAATTAATCGATAAAATCGATATCGTTAAATACGCGGAAGACTGTGAGTATCGATTTCTATCGATTGATCGATAAAATCGATATCGATTAATTAAAAATTATCGATTGATATCGATTTATCGAACGGTTTTCCGATATCGGTTTTTATCGATTGGTCATACCGGGCTATTATACTTACTGCTTCCTCAAATGACTCTCCAAAAGTATCGATAGGTACTATGGCAGGTAGATCATCTGGACTAATATTTTCCTTTTCTTCGTCATCTGAATGCACATCAGTAAGATCTAAAAAAAGGAAAACCACAATCATACTGTTCACTTAGTGTTTGTTATCTGTAAACACAAGGTCATGGTAGCTTAATTAAATGTGTGTGTGACTCTAGATCACATAGTCTGGGTTCCGAGCACAGGCCAGCATTACTGCCTATAGACTGTGTTGTGCTCCGGTGCAGGACACATTCTTCTTGTAATTTAACCTCTCTTGTATAACGTAAGGGACTCTGCGGATTAACTCAGTGTTCCATTACCGTTCACAGACTACTACAAAAATACTTGTAGCTTCAGCTATAGTGGCGCCATTCTCTGGAACAGCCTTTCTTGTAACTTAAGGGAGTCCCTTGGGCAATTCAATTGACTACTCAAAGGAGAACTGTAAGGCATTGCATTTATGGAAAACAGCTTTTTTATTTAAATATATTTATGTCTGGATTTAGGGAAATGGTGCTAAATAATACAATTTCTCCTTAATTTCTTTACCCTTTTAGGCCACCTACAAGCCATGTAAAAGGGCAAAAATAGAGAAAGGATGACAATGAAAGGAAGAAAAACAGGTGCAGGAAGAGAAAAAGGACTGACTCTCCTTTTGATTTTTATACCATCTCTGGTGAGAAGAAAATGCCTGCTAAGCGTGTGAATTCAATTCTTTAGCACCGTTCTCATTAATCAAGGCATATTTATTGTTAGCATTAGTATTAATTTATTGAATTGTATTGTTAAAGCTGACAATTTTTTTACTGTGGATAAATAAATATTATCTCAGCACTTGGGCATATTAAGCACCAGGGTATTTTTAAGGCAACCAAACTAAAACACTGCAACCCTTCTAGGTAGGCAGCCATAAGCACAGTTAAATGCTAGCCTGATGGGGCACATCCAGTTGTGGTCACTGACTTTTTGTTATGTACAAAATGTCAAAAGAAATGAGTTTACTTTTTAGAAATCTCTAATCTCCAACATACTGTAGATTCAACCTACAAACACATTTTTGAAATACTGACATACAGATGTAACACCAGTAAGAAAGCAAATGAAAACTGATAGAAAAAATTGCATACACTTCTCTGCTATGATAGGTTGCCTCTTCAGCAGACTGTCCCCATCATCGCTCACATGTGAAATTAGAAACTAGCACTGGAATTTCTTGATGAAATCAAGGAGTAATTTGTCATCTGTGATACAAGAAGATTAACACCAAGCTTCTTTTGATATCTTGTAGTTAGCACAAACATGTGTCAAGCATTTCTCTTAATATACATTTGACTTGTTTTAATCATAGAAACAAAAAGATTAATGGTACCAAAGAAGATGAAAGAACACACAAGCAAAGTGCTGACACTCCACAGCCTAATCTCTCAGAGCCAAAGTCGTCCAAACCTGACACAGGATTTGGAGGAAGAGGAATAGCCAAGGCATTCAAAGATGCTGGAATAGGGATAAATTCAAAGCTGGGTGTCAAGAAGACAGCTGTTTCCAGTGGATCTTTATCAAGAGATGTGAGCGATGATGGGGACAGTCTGCTGAAGAGGCAACCTATCATAGCAGAGAAGTGTATGCAATTTTTTCTATCAGTTTTCATTTGCTTTCTTACTGGTGTTACATCTGTATGTCAGTATTTCAAAAATGTGTTTGTAGGTTGAATCTACAGTATGTTGGAGATTAGAGATTTCTAAAAAGTAAACTCATTTCTTTTGACATTTTGTACATAACAAAAAGTCAGTGACCACAACTGGATGTGCCCCATCAGGCTAGCATTTAACTGTGCTTATGGCTGCCTACCTAGAAGGGTTGCAGTGTTTTAGTTTGGTTGCCTTAAAAATACCCTGGTGCTTAATATGCCCAAGTGCTGAGATAATATTTATTTATCCACAGTAAAAAAATTGTCAGCTTTAACAATACAATTCAATAAATTAATACTAATGCTAACAATAAATATGCCTTGATTAATGAGAACGGTGCTAAAGAATTGAATTCACACGCTTAGCAGGCATTTTCTTCTCACCAGAGATGGTATAAAAATCAAAAGGAGAGTCAGTCCTTTTTCTCTTCCTGCACCTGTTTTTCTTCCTTTCATTGTCATCCTTTCTCTATTTTTGCCCTTTTACATGGCTTGTAGGTGGCCTAAAAGGGTAAAGAAATTAAGGAGAAATTGTATTATTTAGCACCATTTCCCTAAATCCAGACATAAATATATTTAAATAAAAAAGCTGTTTTCCATAAATGCAATGCCTTACAGTTCTCCTTTGAGTAGTCAATTGAATTGCCCAAGGGACTCCCTTAAGTTACAAGAAAGGCTGTTCCAGAGAATGGCGCCACTATAGCTGAAGCTACAAGTATTTTTGTAGTAGTCTGTGAACGGTAATGGAACACTGAGTTAATCCGCAGAGTCCCTTACGTTATACAAGAGAGGTTAAATTACAAGAAGAATGTGTCCTGCACCGGAGCACAACACAGTCTATAGGCAGTAATGCTGGCCTGTGCTCGGAACCCAGACTATGTGATCTAGAGTCACACACACATTTAATTAAGCTACCATGACCTTGTGTTTACAGATAACAAACACTAAGTGAACAGTATGATTGTGGTTTTCCTTTTTTTAGATCTTACTGATGTGCATTCAGATGACGAAGAAAAGGAAAATATTAGTCCAGATGATCTACCTGCCATAGTACCTATCGATACTTTTGGAGAGTCATTTGAGGAAGCAGTAAGTATAATAGCCCGGTATGACCAATCGATAAAAACCGATATCGGAAAACCGTTCGATAAATCGATATCAATCGATAATTTTTAATTAATCGATATCGATTTTATCGATCAATCGATAGAAATCGATACTCACAGTCTTCCGCGTATTTAACGATATCGATTTTATCGATTAATTGGAGAAAGCTTCTTAATGTTGAGTTCCTTTCAAATTTATATCAGTTATTTTTGTTTCATTACCTCTCTTCTGCTTTAGTTGCGGAGTTCATCATTTACTTCGTTTTACTTATTTATAGAATGATTTTAGCTCTGATTTGTAGTATGATTTTTGCGGCGGCGAGGGTTTTGCTGACAAAACATTTACTGGAGACAATGTCTAGCATTACAACTACGCAGCTTCGTACTTCGTAGTACATGTATTTGTAGGATGTCATTACGACATTTAGCTTGAACAGTTTCTGAGTAAATACAAAAAGCGGTTATGTTATGTTGCGTTTCCCCGTTGAATCATGCCAGGGAATCGTGTTAATATTATTTGATTATCAGTATTCATTCAATTATCGATTTGTTAAATAAATCTTTAAATTCGTCCTACTTGATTCATTGAATCGTAAGAGTGTTTTTATGGAAGATTTGATACATTTTAGAAATTCGATAAAATCGATAACATTAATTTAAAAATCGATAATTATCGATTACTCACAACGTGTCCTTTTATCGATTTTAATCGATTTCCGATACAATTTACTAATTTTTATCGATTGTTATCGAATGTTATCGATTATCGGTTTTATCGATTGCACATGCCGGGATAATAGTTATACATGTACAGTCGAACCTCCGTTAAGCAACCACCCAAAATGTCAAGCCTAGATGGTCGCCTATAAGAGCTTAGATCATATTGGGTCAAAATTTTGCCTCATTACCTGAACCTACTCAGTTTGGTAATCAGTCAATAAACTTGTTCAAACTAAATAATATTAATGCCAGTGATAAATTCCAAAAAAATACATGTTCATAAAACCTTTCGTTTGGTAATGTTGCTGTTGCCATTGTGGTTTCCTTAAGCTCCCTATCGACTCTTTCCCTTTTTACAGGTGAAATTTATCAGCAGACAGAGAGTTGTAGGAGTTTGCTGTGAGGGTGTTAACCTTGGTAGACTTGGGAAACTTTGCTGGCTAGTGGTAAGTACTATAGGAAGCCTTCTGTTGTTATCGGTCATGGTTTCCTTGTTGTTGTTGTTGTTGTCTTTTTTTGTGTGTTTATGGACCAAGACAGAGTCAAGGTCCATAAACTCACAAAAAAAAACAAGCCAATATCCAGTCATCTTGACTGAACAAGCTTCGTTAATAAAGGATTTATTATATGGCTTTCAGGAAAATTGTTCTTGCAGGAAATTACTGAGCAAGCAAGGTTGCTTCAGCTTCCCTGCTAGGATAGCCAATCATAATGCAGGATTCAGTTCATCTTGCACGCTCATGGAGCTAGTCATGTACATGCACTAAGGCTGGATCATAGCCAAGTTCTTTTTTGCCTAGTTATGGACTAAGATGAAAATTGAGGTCCATAAACATCCAAGAAAAGATTTCAGACTTGATCAATTAAGGTTTTATTTTATGGAAAAAAAACACTGTTTTGTTTTGGAACACATTGGGTAGTCGCAAGCAGGCAAGATAGTCCATTTTGCCTCGTCAGGAGCCAATCACAGAACAGGGTTCGGTTCAAGACATATTGCCTGCTCATACAGCTAGCCACATCATAATAGACTGTACAACTTGCAACTTAGGTAATGGAATAACAATAATATATGTTGTGCTAACAACTGATCTGTCTGTGGATAATTTTTTTTCAATAGTACATATTCTATCAGCAGAGTACCATCTGATAACATCTTTCTCCATCCATTTTTTTCCATAAATAGGCCATACCAAAAGCTGAAAACACAAACATGATCTCATCTGAGGGCTTGAGCAGAAAAAGTCCAGTGTCTCACAAATTTGATTGTTGCAGTTTTTTAATTCTTTTTTTCCAATTTCTCTTTTCAGATTGGTTGTAGTAAGGTTATTTACTTGTTTGATGTTCTCACTCTTGGGGCTCCTTGTTTTGATGAAGGATTACAAGACATTCTTGAGAGTGGTGATATATTGAAGGTACTTGTATAAAAAACCAGTAGGCCGAGATAAGCTGGCAACTGCAGCTACATTTCTGGCCCATGGAAGAAGAGGCAGAATGCTGTCTGCAACTGCAGATCAGCCAAAATTTGAATGTCACTCAGTTCAGATATTAAATAGTGATGCCAGCCAGTGTTCAAAAGTCAAAACCCAGCCTGCTGAATCTTCATCTTTTCATGTGACATTTAATCGTTTTGACAGATATTTCATGACTGCAGACAAGCCAGCGATGCCTTGTACCATCAGTATCACATCCGACTTATGAACGTGTTTGATACTCAGGTGTGTGTGTTGTTTTTGTTGTTGTTTATTTATTGCATGCTTAAAATGAAAATAATGAAAACTAAGATACCATAAAACTCTTAACAATTTCCACATTTTTTCTTTCAATTTTTACTGATCAGCACAAGGCAGCCACACCTCCAGTTGTAAAATAATATCTGACCCTTCTTTCATTCTTGTGATCCTGGCCTTCGGCGGTGCTGTGATAATAAAACTGTATGGTAAAGAGATTGAGAGGTTGATGCGCTTGGCAATTACATGTTTGATTGAATTTCACAGGTAGCAGATGTTATTATTTATAAGAACGAAACTGGAGGAGAGTTGCCCAGGTATGTGTAAGCGTTAATCACTTTGTTGAAGAAAATGCTTGTGAGTTTTCTACAAAAGTCAGGTTTATTGTGTTTGGACTCAGTCAGAAATCCCAGGGTCTGTGAGCCCATGAAAAGATCATTTTGATTCAGTGGCATGAAGTGACTGGATGAGAAGCTAGTCTACAGCTAAACTACCCACAGCCCTCTATAATCTTGTATTTTAATGTGATCATCAAATGTGCAGATAGATTCATGAAGAACTGTACAGAAACCAGCACAAAACTGACAGGGTAGGTCATTTGGCTTGATTTGCAGGCCTCCCTACCCCCACCCCTGTATGCTTTGTACTCTCTTTGCTTGCTTTTCCCTTGGCATGTGTTGAAAATAGAGAGGCTTTGGACAGTCTAGTCTGCAGCAAGGCACCCACCAGGGTTTGCCAGTTTGCTCAACGCAAACAACCCCTTCGTCTCTTGATCTGTGTCTAATGCACATTAATCATTTCATTAGGCCTTTTTTCGTCCCAAACGTCCATGTCAATTGGAAATAACAGAATTGTGGTGTTTATAACTCGTTTTTTACTGTTCTTTGTATACTTTCCCTAGATATGTCAATGGTTTAGTAGCTTGCTTGTATGAATACCTGAATTTGTCGCCAGAGAATGTCAACTTCCAGAAAGTGCGCCAAAAGTATATGCAGGTATGTTGAGCTTTGTGTAAGTAGATTAATACATGATAAATTATTATAATGGGGAAGGGGATGAGAGATTTAGCATATGAAAGACCATTCTAGTTGTTTAACATTATGTTCTGTTTTACATGATGTTAGAAGAGTATGATTTTGACCCGGTAGTTATGGGTGTGTGGGTGTGTGTGGGTGGGGGTTGATACTTCTCTAAATGGGCTATAGCTGTATACAGTCCAAAGGGTATGGTTATTTGGCCGTCTTGGTCGGAAGTATCAATTTTGGCCATGTTAGTCTCAATTAGGGTATGGTTTTGACACTCAAGCCTTGAATTGGGTAACTATGCTTTCAGAATAAGCTGTCTTACCTAATAAAAATTAATTATGCATGCTTATTAGTTTAAAAACTTGTTTCTATTGAGCAATTTGATTATGAGCTTGAGATTTCTATTGGGTGATAGTTGATGAGGGCACAGCCCAAGTCAACTTCCATGCATAGAAATTGAGAGCAAAAAATCTAATTGCCAAGGTTTAAATCTGTTAGTCTTTCAATACTTAATCTAAACCGTTTGCACGGACACTTTGAAAATGCAAAGAAGCAGCTGCCAGTAGGTTTAACAAACACATACTGCTTGGCTTTTGCTGCCCCTAATTAAGACCTTTTGCGCTAGAAGCATTTGACAAATAAATAAAGTTACTTACTAAACTTACTTACGTACTTATCTACAACCGAATAGATAGTGATATATCCTCGCTGCCTACTCATTACCACATCGCGGCAGACTAAGTTATGGGAGGAGTCTGCGACTTCTGTGGCAGCTATGGTATGCAGTGAGAAACGAGGGTAGCACTGTCAACCGGCACCAGGGGAGGAGGGTGGTGCGCCATAAACTTCCTACACCGGAACGCTGGCAAAATGACAATGATTGAGGCAAAACCCAGGAATTTAAACTGAGAGCCCTCGAAACATCATGCCCGCCCTCCGGCATAAATGCATGATGGAATTTGAGGGATTAAACAAAATCCTGCGGCCCGCTAATTATGTCTGCAGTGAGAATAGTGACAGACAATTCACAAACGCTTAGAACAAGGGCCGTCATTTTGTTAACAAGGGCACACTGCTACGCTACTCACTATCTATTTTTTTGATAGATAGCTACACTACTCACTATCTATCATAGATTATATAATAACCAAATCAATGCGCACGCTCTGATTGGTCAATCAGCTATGGTTTATTGTGCCAGTAAACCCATGGAAGAATCATGCGTCTTCTGAATTATTACATAAAAGCAATAGACCACAAGTTTCTATGGTTTATAGGCTGATAAATCACTTGGGATGTTGGTAGAACACTCGAAGAATTTGTAAATCACTCGCCTGCGGCTTGAGATTTACGAATTCTTCTCGTGTTTTCCCAACATCCCGCGTGGTTTGTCAGCCTATAAACCATAGAAACTTGTGGTCTATTGCTTAAATAGATCGTGTGTAGCGTAGCCAAACAGCGAGTGGCATTTGTGATAGAACGCTACCAAATTTGCACTAAAACTCAGAAACATTGCCCTTAACATTGGTCTGATCTAGGGAACTAATTGCCTTAAATATGGTATCAACGTCTTGGTCAGGTCATAAATAGGATAGGTAAAATCACCAGGTTTTGGTCTAAAATAGGGTAAGGGTTTTGGGAAGCGGGCCACATACCCCTCCCAATTTTTTCTCGGAGTACCTCCCCCCGATTGTGATCTTCTCAATTGAGCTGAAAGGTCTTGAGCTATGCACTCTGCGGAGGCCTAAGGCTTCAGCAATGGCCATAATCACACCAACAATAAGTGTTTTAACAACTAACTGTTCGCAATTTTAGAGAGGTGCATCTATCTGGGCTGAACGACCTACACCAGCTGCTCTTGTTGATGCTGCAGCTAAGGTAAGTGATATTAGTTTTACAACGTAATTATTGATATTTCTTAAACCAACTTAATGTTATTCTATGTTGGTAGGCGAGTCAAACGCTTAGCTTGAAGTCAGTAATAATAAATTATCTCGCACTGGAGACCTAATCTTTGGGGCTTGCTTACCCTTCTTTTTGGCAAACGAGTCTGGAACGAACTCATGAGTGTAACAAGTAGTGTCAGTTTTTTAAAAGCTCAGTTGGTAGAGAACCAGTCTGCTGTGCGGGAGGTCGAGGGTTTGAGTCCCAGATCGGACCAACACTCAGGGTCTGAGGAGAATGTGCTTCCCTTGTAATTACATCTGCAAATAGTTAGATGTTCAAGTCTTCTGAATAAAAAGGACTGTAAACCGTACACCTCACCTCCTACATCTTCTGTGTTAACATGGATAGCAGTGGACGTTAAAGAACCCACACACTTTTAACTGAGTTTCTGGTGTTGTGGTCTGGCCTTTTCTCACGGACTGGTGCTTCACATAGGGTCAACCTCATGGCGCCTTTTCCCCTCGGACAGAATTGTCCATGAAAAATTGCTTTGAAAATATTGAAGGGCCGCAGCGAGGATAAAACATAGTTAAAAAATTACAAGCTTCCGACTGCCTGAACTACGGTCCTCGTTTCAGCCAGAAATCGTTTTTCAATTTTCACCAAAAATTGCTATGTCTTCTACATTCACTTTGTGGTGTTTTAGCTTATCTGTTTCAGTTCTTACTCGATAATATCCAGGAGAGAAATGACAGGGAGGGAGAAGTTAGAAATCTGTCTCTTACCAATAGCCCAGGCTAAGCTATTTCCACTTGTTTCACTATCCATACTAGTTATTATCTTACCAGTCGTTTCGTACCCATGGACGTTTCGTACCCTGGCTAAGACGTTTCGTACCCACTTTCGGTCGGTTCGTACCCAACCCTCTGGTCGATTCGTACCCAAGAAATGATGACAAAGTTTTAAGAGTATTTGAGTGAGAAACTTGTTAAAACAATTAAGATGCAGCGCCCGCATGCGCAAGGTATATGTGTGATCTTACTTGTTATATTGTTGATCAACTTAAGCAGTGTCAGTGGCCCGCGAGTTTCTTGACAATAGCAGCTAATTATTATTGAGCGAAGGATAGGTGTGATTTTTTCTCTTTTATTTGAAAAGTATTAAATTAGAATATTGCAGCGCGGTGTGGGGAGAATTCGTCCTTCCGGAAGTGCAGTTGCTGGGGTGGGCCTTCCACTGGAACCAGGCCCTTTGGAGAAAAGTTCAAGAGCTAGGCCTTCAGACTGCATATATGAGAGACCGGGCTACGAATGGTTACATCAGGCAACTGATGGCACTACCCTTCCTTCCGCATGAGACCATTGCCGCAACCTTCGACAGCCTCAAACCAGAAGCCACGACGGAGCCTTTACAGCAGTTCGTCAGTTACATCGAGGAAAACTGGATTCGCAGCACGGTTTGGCCCCCAAATGCTGGAGCGTACTTATGCAGTCAATTAGAACAAACAATGACATCGAGGGCTGGCATCATAGTCTAAACAGAAGAGCTGCTGATCGATGCGGTTGGCCTCTCTATGTGATTGTGGCCCTACTACACAAAGAAGCGGGCCTAGTGTCGGTACAAATTCACCTAGTCTCCGAGCGCAAGGTTAAGAGGATGCAGAGGGCCACCTACCGTGAAGTGCAGAGGCGGCTCTTCGAACTTTGGGAGGCCTTCGGGCCACTGACACTGTTTAAGTTGATCAACAATATAACAAATAAGATCATAATGCTGCACCTAGTTAATAATAAATTGCAATAATGCTGCACCTAGTTATATCTCTGATCTTTTTACCGAGCGCCAAATCAGCATTGGTTTACGAGGCAAACGTAGACTGATTATTCCACATGTAAATACAACAAATTATGGTCTTCACTCATTTCGATATCATGCCAGCAAATTATGGAACTCATTGCCAGATAATGTCCGTGTATCCACTTCTCTTGCTGCCTTCAAAAGTGCACTTCAAACTGTCCATCTGGAAAGTGAATGCTGTTCTTTTTGTGACCAATATTATAATTCTTAAAATTACTTGTACATAATATTTATAATTTATTTTCATGTAATTTATTTCATTTTTTTTTTTGATTACTTTAATTATTTTATAGATTTATTTTCTTCGGAGATATTAGCAATTTGCTATCAACTAATTCGAAGTAAAATAAAGTCTTTGATTGATTGATTGATTGATTGATTGATTGATTGATCATACATCACAGCTTGCGCATGCGGGCGCTGCATCTTAATCGTTTTAACAAGTTTCTCACCCAAAAACTCCAAAAACTTTGTCATAATTTCTTGGGTACGAATCGACCAAAGGGTTAGGCACGAACCGACCGAAAGTGGGTAGGAAACGCCTTAGCCTGGGTACGAAACGTCTGGGTACGAAACGTCCATGAGTACGAAACGACTGGATACCAGTTATTCAAGGATTTTGAGTACACTTATGCAAATGCTGTAATCTGATTGGCTGAGCCATTGCACGCTACCAGCCATTAGTGTGCAGTGGCTGGAGGTCGTCTAAGAAATGGCGATGTTTTTTCGTTTTTCAAAATCTTTGGAAGAAAATTTTGATGCAAGTGGTAATTAAATTCCTGAGAACACTAAACGAAGGTCATTTACGGCTTCTCGACTAAATAAAAGTTGAAATTATTAAAAAAAACAACTTAAATTTTAAATTCAAATAAGTCGAAATTAAAAACGTATACAAGCACTAGAAAGAACGCCCTTACTTTAGTAACCCTGCAAAGTTTCAGCATTTCAGGTGTAAATTCAGCTGAGAAAGTGTAAGTTGAAAATTGAAAAATTTATACGTTTGTATGACCGGGGGTATAATGCATACCCCCGGTCATACAAACGTCTGTAAACTTTTCAATTTTCAACTTACACTTTCTCAGCTGATATTACACCTGAAATGCTGAGACTTTGCAGTTTTACTAAAGTAAAGGTGTTCTTTCTAGTGCTTATACACGTTTTTAATTTTAGCTAATTTTAACCTATTTGAATTTTCGGTCGCCATTTTGGAGAAGCGTCTATTGTTAGTTTCACTATTTTTACTAAGATTATCTTTTAATTGTAGAATCGGAAAAAAAAAATCGATTTTTTGTTTTGCATCTGTGATATCTTTCCAGCATGTGATGTACCTTCGTGAGCTGCGTCTTGCTCAGATGGAGCGTCTGATGGTTGAATTTCTCCATGGAGTTGATATTTACTTGAGTCTAAACAGAGATTCCAACGAAACGAATCCCAAGGTAAGAGAAATCTACAGTTTCTCCCGTACTGATGTCTGATTGCTGTCGACACGAAACGGGCTTTCTCACGGTATTTTTTGAGTTATTTCGGCTGCATACAAAATTACCTCTAAGGAAACCTGAAAGTAATAGTTTACTAAGGTAGAAAAACACCAAAGAATGAACAATAAACCGTAAAGGAATAAGGATGGTTAAGGATGGAGAAGATTAACACGCATTACAAACAACAAACTTGAAATTTTTCAGATCGTAAACTTCTCACGATGCGAGAACCGTAACATAGCTGCTTTAAACAGAAATGAGGTGATCACAGACTCGATTCTTCCTCTTCCAATATCTTTTTAAAACACGTAGTTCAAAATGGCGGCGGTTGCCATTTTTTTCCCCGCCAAAATAACACCAATTATCATTCGATGAAGTTTTTTCTTCCCTTCCATTGGCCGACAGCCCACCACGTGACCTGCAAATAACTGCCTACGAATTATGGTCTGCGCATGCGTAGTATCGTCTAAACTTCTTTTGCTGCAAATAATATTCTGCTCATGCGTAATTAGAACCACGTTCTCGAGGGGAAAATGGCTGTTCGCTTCCGTGTGCTGCCAGGAAGTGATTAAAATATGACAACAAACTTGGTGATCGAATGATAAAACAATTAGAGAACGCTGTTATCGCAAAATATCGTGATTTGTCAGTGCAAACAATTGATCTGCTCGCCACTGACAAATCACGATATTTTGCTCAACCTCGTCCAATAATTGTTATAACATAGCTTGCAGAGCCACGCAATCAAATTCAGTATACGTAAGCGTGCACCAAATCTCGACAGTGCACGCTGATGGCGTGAGCAAATCGCCTTGACAGAAAGTTTTTTTCGCGCGAGCGGCCATTGTCAGTCAGCGCGGGAAAAATATTATATTTCGCTACAATAATGGATACAAACAGAGACTCGGCCCACTAGTCCCAAAACAAACACAATTTTCCGACCTTTTCTCGTGGGCTAGAGTTCTTAAATGAGGCAGAAAAAGAGAAAAACAACGGAAAAGGAAACTCGGCATCAGCGCCGTCATGAATCGCTTCACTGTCCGAGGGTAAAATGCAACAAATTTTGACAGAAAGACGCTCAGGTAAAACCAAACAAATTACAAACTGGTCTGTTTCAACCTTTAAAGGTAAGCTTAAGTTTTTCCGTTTTAAAATTGTTATTTTTTTAAATATAAAACTCGAACTTTCAACAGAAAAATTATGTTTCGCTTAGCGCGAACAATCACTTCTGATAATGTTGCCCTTTTTTCGCGTCGGATTTTCAGGATTTTATGCACAATTCCACCGGCTATGTTATAAAACAATTGGTTCATGCTTTTAGCTGTGCACTATCGAGTTATGGAGCACTTGGGAAGTTTGGAGAGCACTCGACTCTTACGCTTCTTTCGTGCTCTCCAAACTTCCCGCGTGCTCCATAACTCGATAGTGCACGCTAAAGCGTGAACCAATTGTTAATTAATTCATACACGGGCCCATTACTCTAATCTGGCAATGGTTGGTCAACGGCCAGCTAAACAATTACAATACACATTGAACTAAATATGCTGTTAACTAGATTAGAAAATTACACAAGCAGCTAATAACGGAAAAATAACAAGGCAGCGCTAATTAAGAACAATACTAGCTTTGAAATGGCTAATAGGTGACGCACATATCACCGAAAAAGGCAGACCGTTCCAGACCGGGATTGTTCTGGGGAAGAACGAATTGTTGGGTAGATAGGGTTAAGTTTCTACGATTCTGTTTTATTCTTCTTAGGTGAAAGGCCAGCTGCTTCCTGCTAAATTCCGAGAGTTAAACCGGTTTAATTTTCGGCAGCGCTCAAGGAGGTACGACGGAGACTTTCGCGAAGATGCAAAAGAAGGTGTACCAGAGGACGTGCTGGCCAGTCGGAAGGCCTGGCACGAGGGAGATCAATTCGCGCAAGAGTATGAGAATAAAAAAGGACGTGTGAAGGAAAGGCAGTTTGAGGTTCCTGATCCATTCCCCGCTCCACTAAACCCAGGCCCCACTCTGCCGAACCCAGTCCCCACCCCGGTGGACAGGCTGCGAGAATCACTGCGCGAGAGCATGAGTGATTCGGATGCAAGCACTGCAAGTATGGAAGGCAGCAGATTCAATGAGAGACCAATAGCACAAGGAAAAGCAACTGCAGTTCCCACAGTCAAGTCAACTGCTGTTTCAATTCCGTCTCACGAGCAGCCAGTCTTCACAGAGAAGG
Source organism: Platygyra sinensis (assembly GCA_019787425.1). Taxonomy (NCBI): domain Eukaryota; kingdom Metazoa; phylum Cnidaria; class Anthozoa; order Scleractinia; family Merulinidae; genus Platygyra; species Platygyra sinensis. The sequence continues at coordinate 33,573 of JAHPZR010029524.1, read as the reverse complement.
ACTTCCCGCCCTTGAGCAGTTCGGAGTCGGAGGGGCCGGGATCGCCTCCACGACAAAAGGCAATGAAGAATGCAAGGAAACAATTTGCTGGCAATTTACAAGCCGAGGGAAGATTGGAAAGAAACGGAACCCACCGCACTATGGAGCCTGGGCTCCGGACAGACTCGTCGGAGGCGCAACTCCTACAACGCGCCAATGCGCTTTTTAGAGAATCCGCCTCTCTGCCTGGCCGTGGGCGCGCAGGAGCTCTTTTACGTCACGCAGCTCTCCCAGCCCTTCGGATGCCAACTGAGGATAACACGCCGGGCTATCATCGTTATGAGCCAAGCGGTGCCCAGCGTTCTCACGATAGAAACCATGAATTCCATTTCCCAGCCGATGAAGATCTCCTCGCTGCACCGGAGATTATCCCAGTTCCTCAACATCACATTGTTGGAGGAACCCAAGTGAGGATTAGGCAGGCGTGACGCATGCGGGGTAATGCGTGACTCGAAGGATGAAACTTTCGTTGTAGCCTTGGCAGGTTCCTGGGAGGTTAAAGTTGTCTGTCACATTAAACTCGTTGTGTTACTTTTAAATTTAATATGAAATTGTGGATTATATTATGGTATCGTTATCCTTGTCATCATTGTTAGACATCAATTGAGGATCATACTCGATTAACTCGTCTTCGCTCAACTGAACTTGACGTGGCACGAGCTTATTGATGTGGATATGTTACTTTTACAAGGTCCATGTGATGTAGATCTGTTGATTTTGCTTAAAATGGGAACCTTTTATGCGAGGCAACCTCCTGTGCGTAGAATTCAGTTTCGAACTATTACGCATTTATTGCGCGCTTCGCGCAAAAGAAGACGACTGGGAAATTCTGGAATGTGTAGAAACAGCTGTGAGACAACGCTTCAGATTTTCCTGTTCCACTTAATTTCTTGAGGGGACTAAGACTTATCGACAAGCAACGCCCCTAAGACTACAACAGAAAGACCTGACCAATGGCTCTTTCGCTTGGTAGAGTCATGGTGTTTTTGATTATGTTTCCTCAAAAATTCACTCAACCCAGCTTTCAAAGCTCA
>JAHPZR010029524.1:5000-30000 GCA_019787425.1 Platygyra sinensis | reverse complement strand
CGAGCAGGAGCTCGTTCCGAGACAAATACTGAATTCCCTTAATTATTCACCACAAAGTTTTTTGCCCCCGCGGGCCAGGTCAAAATTCGTATTGAATTATTTTCAACTTTTTCAGATGAAAGCCGTAAGTCAAACGAAAAATGTTAAATACAAAACAGACAAAAACCCGCTAAATACATCATCGCGTCACCTGATCAATTTAAACCAATAATCGGAGAAAATGTAGTGGTGACAGGTCAGTGAAGACTTCCATTTGCGAGGAAGCCTGGGGTCAAGGCAGAAATTCTCATCTTCCTTTTCTCAAGTGGACAAACATACGCAATAGAAGTCAGCGCCTAATTAACGGGACTCCGAGCGCTGCTCTTTTTGCTCCATCTAAACCTTATAACTTTCAAGTGCTTGCCAAGCTTTATCCTCTCCCGCTTTTCATCAATGCAGCCCGGCGCCCCTTAAAAATGATGTGTTTGACCCCTCAAAGGCCATGAAAGAAGCGCGCAGATGGTTGTCATGTTGTGTTGCCATAAATAGTTCGGATTTGTTTTCGTTTTTTGTTTTGTTTTTTTTTTCGGGGGCGGGGAGGGGGAAGAAATAAACACTTAAAGCCGTTAATGCAAATTCCTGGGTTGTCTGTCCACCAAGCAGATCATTTAGCCTGTCATTTATGTGGAAACAGGCTTATGAGAAACAATCGATGACATTTGGAAAATTTCAAGATTGTATTATTGTTGGTATTCAGTTTCTATTATATGACGCTAGAATTGACGAATTTTATCTGTTCCTTCAAATTGTCTTGCCTACTGCAATAAGAAAATAGTTCTTTAGATAATAATCTTAATTTTCGTTTGACAGTATCATACCATAGTTTTCCATGGCGCTGTAGCAGTATAGGTCTCGTTTTGTTCGTTTCTATAGAGTCACATATGGTCTTGAGAAAGCATGTCAGTGAGTCAGCAACTAGAATATTCAATGCAAAGGTCAAGTCTTGTTACAGAGATAACGGTTTTGAAATAAAAGGCGGATTACTTAATCGGACCTTTCAACGAAAGCCATCTTGTTGACAGAAATGAAAGAAACCATACCAGCATGCTCCTTCTAGAAATGTGTTGTGCTCAGATTGAAGGCCTTCACCTCCAAAAAAACATCAGCCATCATAGAGGCGGGCAGACATGAAAAGGCAAAGGCAACAAATAGAAGTGTATAACCTTGGATATTAGCACCAGCACTTGGTTAGAAAAAGTCGAATACTCTCTGGGGAGGACAGAGTGATGCAACTAATTGACGCTCATGTGATATTAAAATGAATTTAGATCATGCAAGATAATTATCAGATCCGAAATAGAGCTGCAAGAAGGGTGGCGTGTGTCGTTGATAAAATATTTTTTTTAACCAGTTCCTTTTCATAGTACGAGCTATTTCCACACAAAAACATGTGTAGCTCTGCCTTTGCGTGACTCTTCCAAATGATCGTTTTCAAAGCTCACGCGACCGATCGATGCTTGCATGTAATTAGTCATGACTGATTTCCTTGTTTTTGTATTTTTTCAGGTTAGATTTAACTTATCTTAATTCTTAATCGCCCAAAACATACAAGAAAAATACAATCAATGCAGCCAAAGCTTCATCGCTTTGTCATTGGTTGTTACTATCTGGGGTAGGCGATCGCGCGCGAAACCAAGTGAATTGATCTTATTAAAGGAGTACAGCGAACAAACAACAGCTAAATTTAAAAAAACGATAAACATTCAAACATATACATGTTTCAAATATATACAAACCATTATTAAAGCGATCGATCATGCAGCGGAGCAGATACATATAGCGTATTCAAACGAAAAATTTGCGTGTTGAAAAGGATGTGTTTTGTTGCCATTGTCATATGATACCTTATCAAGCTATCATGAATTAGCTTGTCTTATGTTGCTTCAATGCAAGGTGAGCTAATGATATCGACTGAGAACCCAAGCTAAATGAAGACGGCAAATGGGTTGCATTTGACAGTGTGGCAAGAAACTATTCACTGTGATGTTACGGATATATATTTTGTTGCCAATTTTCTTTGCTATCGTTAGTCACAATTCTTTCATCGATCAGTTCTAATTAGGCTTCGTCACAGAATGGAAAATAACTCTAACAAATGAATCATGTATCCTTTTATATATATTAGCTGGAGAAATGAATCGCTTTTGTCCCACGAACATAGAAGAATAAAAAATTATTGTTATACGCCAAGAAAGAAGGTTTTAGTTTTTATTCATGATCACTATTATTTTTTTAGGAAAACTATTAATATTTGTCATTGACTGGTGACTCACACCTGTGCGTGCATTATTTATTTTTATCAGACTACTTGATAAATCGTCCCCAAAGATGAAGGCGTGTTAAATAATGAAAAAGAACAAAAAAAATTACCGGCTTCTAGATGCAAGAAGAACTACAGAATGATTGTCACTAAACCTACGATAGGGAAATCGGCACGTTTAAAAATTGTTAAACAAGGACAAGGCCGAGCTGAGTGTCCAAAACAGTGTGTCAAATCGTTTGTTGTCGGTTGGAAACCCGTTGCTGGGTAAATATTTTGCGTTGTTTGCCTCGCAAATTAACTCTCCGAACTTGACATTTTCTTTAAGGTATCATGCATGAACTGCAGACTTTGATATTAACCGCTTCTCCGGAAAGGTTTTGTGTGTTTTTTTCTCGGTTATGATCCCGCAGTCACAGACACACTCGATATTCGCAGTCTGTAACATTTTTGAGTGACCCTTCCTGTTTATTGCTAGTTGATGTCACAGAAGAAGAAGTTTAGTTGTCTGTCTTGTAAAGAGACTCTCGAAAAACAAAATGGGAACCTGCTAAGTGGCGAATTAAAATCCCCGAGAGGAATAAACAAACAAACGCACAAAACAAATAACAGGCCGCTAAAGCTTTCGGCTTAGTAATTACTTTGGTAGAGCTTTTTCAATAAGAGAAAGGATGTCCCGGCAACAATAGAGGAGGTGTAGCAATATTGGTGATTTTCAAGAAATAAAATTCACAGGCGCTATGCCGAGAGCCTGCAAGCGCCTCAGCCAATCACATCGCCGCGCTTCCAATTAACTGTCAATCAAGTTAAACAACTGGTTGTCAGTTTCTTCCATACTTGCAGGATCGAGGGATCAACTCGTCGAGTAGTTCGAATGTAGAGTATTACGGGGCTCAAAACATGGCGAATTGTTGTACGAAGAACGAGAAAACGGAGCCTGTAGGGATTAAACTCGAAGGGAACAACATTGAACAAAATATTGAGACATGGCTTGACGAACATCCCGAATTCGTTCACTCGTATTTTTCTCGTAAAGCAAGCAGGACTCTTATTGACTCTTGGCTCCAGTCACGCTCTGTACGAACTCCTACACCCAGCGGAACACCTCCTCCTTCAGGATCGTCGACTCCGGTTCGGAAAATTTCTGCCTCTGAATTTGAAGGCCGGGGAATTTTAAAACCTTTAGTCAATGTTGTCGATGGCCAAGCAACGTTTCTTTCGCCGAGCGAACCCTCCAGGGCTCGCTCACCGCATCGAAATCGCAAATCGCGAGTTGAACTCCAACAACTGGACGAAAAGGAGCTGTTAATGGAACTAGTCAAGGATATCTCAAACGATTTGGATGTGAAAAGTCTTTGTCACAAAATCTTACAAAATGTTAGTATTCTTGTTAATGGAGACCGCTGCTCGCTTTTTCTTCTTCAAGGCCCGAAAGACGGGCCCCGCTATCTCGTTTCTAAAGTGTTCGATGTGAATGCGGAGTCAAAACTTGAAGACATGCAAGGACTGGAAGAAATTCGAATTCCTTTTGGCACAGGAATTGTAGGATATACAGCAGAGACAGGAGAAGTGGTAAACATTGCGAATGCCTACGAGGTAAGCGGTACTAAATCTTGGTCATGGCGCTCGCTCGCGCGCGCGCTGTGCTTTGCGTCAACCGGTTGCCAAGATTTCTGTTTTCTTTTTCCTCTGGTAAGATTCCTAGTTGCGTAGCAGTTAAAGTAGTCTTTTTAGCTCTCGCATTTACTCACTTTTCATTTGTGCGTGAAAGGAAAAGTACATCTTGAATCGTGGAACATTTTATAGTTTGTAAACTAAAATGTTTGGCGACTACGGCTTTGGTCTCGAATTCCTGCTAATCGATTATGTTCAGTGCTGGTTTTGAGAGCTTACCCCCTTTGGCGAATTTAACACGGTAAACGCTGTGCCCGGACTTTGTGGATCCTCCTTATAACAGGGCGAAATATTCGCTTAATTTCCTAGGGCCGTCGAATTTGCTATCGACACCCTGGAAACAACCTCAGCCGGGAACACACTGTCATTTCGAACGACTATTTTTGGTAGTCGGCGGGTTCGATTTGGAAGATTTTCTGTTTTAAGATTGTTTGGAATAGGAAAGCGGCACCATACTTAAGTCGTCTACTGGGGCTGGGTTTGTTAACCTAGTTTTAGTAATCAACAACAAACTAACGTCGCTTTCACGGGAAATCATGAGGTTTTCGTCAAAACATCGTACTTGTAATTGCCATCCCCTTGTGCGGACATGTTTACTGCTATACTTTGTTTACATACATCGCGATTGGCGCTGAGCGGTCGGCAAATTCAACGAGAGCTGGTGTGGTTTGAATTCTCCATGGTAAAATAGAAGATTAAACCGTAATTCCTTTTCGGTTAGATACAAATTGCTAAATATCCAGGCTCGTATGTCGGATCATTCGAAAATAATCACAAACGATGTAAAATGCTATTGCCTAAAAATTCAATAAAAAGTGCGCTCCGTATTGAATTTCCAGTAGCTGTTTATTTTTATTTTGTTAGTGGAGGTCTTTTCAAAAGTTCATTTTATCGTGTGATTCGGTTCATAAAGCTTGAGCGACCCGAAACGTAAACCAGAGTAACTTTTGTGAAGTTAAATAGTAGGAAGTTTGTTTTTTTCAGGGTGTCGTCTCGCTCCTACGGAAATAATTCTTGTTCTGTGTATCGCTCTTGTCTATGTCGTGTGTTTTTTGTGGCTTGTAGCAAAATAGTGTGAGGCTTTCTCGCAGAAAGAATGGCTATTTTCTAATTCCGGGCGACATTTACATTGAAAAAGATGTAAGATATTTGTGATTATAAAAACAGACTCCATGTGTCACGCGAGGTGATTAAGTGATTTGCTATAATCCTTTCTTGTAGTACCACTTTAGGTTTTTTGCTCGAATGACATATTAATTACTATAGTTAATGTTCTGTAGGCGCTCTGAGGAAATTTTTGTATGTCTCTATTTCGGAATATTAAACCTCGGCAGAAATCGAAGTAAAATGATTTTTTCTAGAGGATGTAATGGCCGTCTTTGTTTTAAAAAGGTCGGTCATCAATTTTTCCATTGTATACACGCAATATTATGGCAGGACAAAACAGAGGCACCAAAAAATAAGGATTTATGTAAACAATTCTATCTTGTGGCTGAAAGCTCTCTCCTTAATTAAACTGAAATTTGTCATTGACCGGAGGTGAGGGGTGCGATTCGTTATTTGTAATTTCTTTTACAGGAAAGCTGCGAGGAGGTTTTTTGATTGTATTGATTTTGAACCACAAAGCATTATTTCTTTCCCTTCAAAAGAGTGCAGATGTTAAATGTAAATTAGAAAGTAATATATAAGCCCAAATGAATTGAGAATTTGCCAGTATGAACTGGTATTCATTTACATTGAAAGATTCCTTTCCGAATAGTGCACGATGGCCTTTGTAAATACTTAATAAGTTGAGTTTTTAAAGTGCGAAAAAATGTCTAATTGATGCCTTCGCTGCCTTCTTCAGCTGTAAGATTTTGATGAAAAAGTCTCCAAAATTTTGTGCTAGACTCATAAAATAAGCATGGTGAAATCAAATATATCGATCAACCCTTATATATTACCTGGATGTTGGTGTCATGTCATGTGTATCAGTATTTTGCATATTGTGTTGATGGGGTATTAATCATCTTTTCATATATTTTAGAATGACAAAAACATCCTTGTGATAGATAAAATTGTATTTGAGTTAAGTTTTCTCATACTAAGGAATGCCTTTTTTGGATTGCTTACAGCTGTTTTTTTTCATGGTCTTTCAAGTTGTTTTCTGTAAGCGGCAGCATTATACTAGAAAGCTTTACCTAATGAATGATGAAGTGTAGAATGTGATGTATTAGTATAGGAAACTAAAACAGAGTTTATCTCTCTCTTTAAGCCTATCCTGTAGGTGGTTTATGCAACAGTTTTGCTAGTTATTACATAAAACAATTAAGATGACCTCGATTTCTTATAGGTAGATTCCTGAGGATGCTACTCCATATTTACAGGGTACTAGTCTTTTAGCGTGTTAGCCAAAAAATAATATTTCCCCAGTGATTTACACCCCTGTGGACAGAGGCACTGTAAGATTTATTTTTCTTGCCGAAGACCCCAGCAGCACTTCAACTTGGTCATTGCTCTCTGTTTGTCACAATATAAGGACATAACAGATTTTTCAGTCACTAAAACTCAGTTGGTTATCATCCATTTCACTAGCCTGCAAGCCAGTGCATAGTTGATTCACATGCATGAGCTAAGAGCGAGTTGGAAAGCAAAGCTACTTGTATCTGGTGGGAGTGAGTCTGGTGTTGAAGCACCAAGATTCTTGTGGCTTTACCACTCATGCATGTGCTCCTGTGGCTCTATGTGCCTGCTTGCAAGCTACTTTTTCACGGTGCTTGAATTCAATATTGTTGTTTTTGTAAGTGTACAGTCAATAAACCAGAGGTTGGGAGGGGAAGTCTTAAATGTCCTTATTTCAGGGAGGGGACAGGTTCGATGCCAAGGATTCAGTCAAAATGAATTTAAAGGTCTGGTTTTCTTAGCCCTGGCCTAGGTTCTTATACTGTTTTCTGTGGCAAACACAGTGCCTCTCTCTACCTTGGAGTGTAAACACATAGCAGTGAATAATTCAGGCAGCTTAGAAAAAGGCCATAATAGGTTACCATAATAACACATTCAGGAAGAAATACATTCTCAACTTCTCAGTTGCATTTTGCTTTCAATTGGAATCCAGAATTAACCAGCGTTCAGACCAGAAGGCTAGGAAAAAGATTTCTTTGTGATTTGTTAGAAAGGGAGTCTGAATAGCAGTTTGTTGCCTCCAATCTGATTCACATTCTGATGTTGGCTCATGCAAATTGTAACATTACATTGTGGTTATTTTTTTGGTAGAAAGTTTGGACTCAATAATCATATAAATATTGAAAATCAAGATTAAATTTTGATCCAGAGTAAATTTACTAGAGATACACACGTTCTGCAGAATCATGCATGAATGCAACATTAGAGTAAGGTTTAAATGTTCTGCTTGAAATCTGTCCGATTCTAAGCGATATTATTTTCAGCCAGTACTATTGATATCTTACTGTCATACTGGCAAGGCTAGAAAAGCCAAACACAAATAACAAACAAAAGGTGGTTTGAACTCAGGTTGTCAGAATGAAAGTCTAGGCAAATTTTTGTAACTCTTTGTTGTTTCTGTTCCAAATGATGTCATTCGTTTGTGTGTGCATCACAAGGATTACAGCTGTAGATAAAAATATATGGCTGTAAGCTCTTACCAAATGCGATTCCTCTTCAGTTGTTGATCCAACAAAATTGTAACGCTTAATATGCATTTGCTTGCCAGCTTAGCTTTTTGCTGAAAATATATAAAGGTATCTATTGAGTTATATTGGGTTTAAAAGAATTTATTGTTGGCATTTCAAGTCATTGACAGAAATGTAATTTTTTTTCAAAAAATGAAGCATCAAGAGAACCGAGAATTCAAAGTGATTGAAGGAAGTAAGATTTGGAGATGTAATATCTGACAAAATGTTTGCAGTACTAGATGTAATTAGATAAGTATATATTACCATCACTGCTAGTGGTTGAAGTTCAATACACAAGCTTAAATAATAAGGAATAGGTTGACCATCAAATTAGCACCGAATATGTCTTTGAAAGTGAGTCGAGTATCAATCTTGAAACAAGCTATATAATCTTCAAATCCAAATCAATGTTAGCTACTGATTAGGACTTGAACATATTTTAACCAATTAGAAATACAATGTAACCTCTATAGTCCATGGCTATTTTATAGCATTATTACAGAAACCCAGTAATGATTATCTTAATCTCATGGACTACTATGTAAGGAAGGATTTTTTGCATTATCTTTCTTAAGAAGGGTGAGACTTTTTTTGGCAGGGGCATTCTAGGACTCTTATTGTTAGCAGCACTTTTTAAAGAAACAGTTTTTCAAGCATTCCTGCTATATACAAATTGGTCCAAAAACAAATTTTTCTGGTGAAGAAAAAATCTGAAAAGAGATATCTGAAAGTGACAGAGTAGCATCTAGATATTGAAAGTTAAGCTGGAGAGCATTCATTAGAATGTATTTCTGTAGAATGTGTTCTAACTGCAATTATTTCCAGAATGTGTGTGTTTTTGGTAGAGTTCTACAGTTTCATTTTTAAAAGGAAAATTTCAGTTTCGTGCTTAATAAAATTTAAAAGTGAAAGATTTCTATCTAAAACTGCATGATACAGCCAACTTCCCTTAGTCTTTAAATGAGATAATTTTTTGCATAGTAATGACATGTGAGTTGATAAATTTCTGTGCGCTGCGTTCATGGTCAAGAATTTTTTCTCATTTGAATTACCTTCAAAAGAGATGAAACCTTTCTCACAGTTCTAATTTTTGTCAAAAAGAGGTGGCATCATTGTGAGATTTGAGAATATGGAGGAATGCGAAATTCCTAAAAAAATATATGATCATTTGATGGTAAAAATTGGAATTTATTCATTCCACAATAAGATCTATGGCAAAGTGGCAGACTGCTCCCACTGTTGAAATCTGCTACCAACATGTACCTGTAGTTACCTGAGTGAACTTCTGGACTGTGTAATTTTACACCAATTTAATTTTTGGTTGAATAAGCTTTTCTCTTAACTTCTAGCAATACAAGAACTATTGAATGAGATGCTTCATGCTTCACCAATTTAATGAATAAAAGAATGTTTCCAACTGTAATTTTTTGCAGTGATGAGCACCACAGCGTGTCATCATGGACGTGTTTTACATTTTATGTTGATTTGCATACAATATTCCATAGTCAAATCCATTTATTTTAATGCCCAGTGATGCGACAAATTGATATTAAGATTATATTCTTTAGCCGGCCACTGTTTCACACATGGCTGGTCAGCCTGTGCTTTTTGGTACGAGTTCACAGATTTATTAAAAACAAAAATACAAAATGAAAGTATAACTGAAAATAAATTTCCTTTTTGTTTTCAGCAGGAAGTTTGTTATCTTTGAGAAAAAGAAACTACTGTACAGAAAATTGTAAACAGGAAAAACTAGAACACTCCAAACATGTTTTATTAAATGAAATTAAGGAGATCAGTCGAGTTATGATGAGTTCTTTTGTTGGTGTACAGTATTACCTTTAAATTGAAGGAAATCTGAAAATAATACTTAGTCTGCTAAGATGGAAAAACACCAATAAAGCATAAACCATAAAGGAACAGGGGTAGTAAGGATGGACAAGATTAGCACAGATTACAAAGGATGAACTTGAAAAATCTGCACTTATTTTATCAAAATGCGCAAACCATAACTTAGATCCTTTAAAACAACTGGTCAATGTTCAAAATCAGTCAGGGTATGTTTCAGGAACTACACTGTACATGTAAGGTGATGAGATTTTTAGTTTTCAGTTTCTGTTTGAATATTTTGCATAAAGCATGCTCGCTGAAAAATATTTTGTGACTAACAGATAACAAAGTAATTAAGTTCTGACGTGTTAAAGGGTATCACTTTGGAGTGTTTGTGCAGTCCATGAGACAATGTAGAGATAGATGTTCAAAAAGTGATTGTTTTTGCCTAAGAATTCATTCTTATGACCTAATCGTACTTATCTTAGTTGACTAATTGTGGAGGATGTTTTTCAATGACATCACTTTTAAAAAAATTTCTTCAAATTCTGTTTTAAAGAAGCAAATAAACAGTTTTCTTCCAATTTTATTTTAGAATGAAGGTAAAATTGCTTTTTACTTTTCTCTTGATGCTTAATGTTTCTTTAAATAAATTCTTATTTTCAATAATTTTTGTTTTAAATGATTGTTTTGATATTGTCGACACTTGAGGTGAACCAAGGGGAATTTTAAAGCTCGGTAGTTAATGGCGAAAAAAAATGTTGGTTTAGAACAAAAAGCCCTTCTTTTACGAGATGCCTGTGTATTTCTAAGGAATTAAGAAATGTATTTTTCCCCTTATATTGTAAACTGCTTTCTTGGTAGAAATGTATATAGATAAAGTCCCCCTCCCAGAGCCCATCACGATAGCATTACTACCAGTTCAAAAAGTCTAGATTTTAAAATTCTTTAGTACTACAAAATAAAACGTGAGGAAGGACCCAACAAGAAGTCCTAAGAACCTGCTACAACTTACTTTTGAAGATGAAAAGTGCAAGCATTGTACTTTTGCGAAAGAACTGAAACGGCTGAGAGATTAGAAAGGTTGTTCCCCAACAAAACGCGGTAAATACTTCAGGAGGCAAATCTAACCTTGACAACATCCAATAAAGAAGCTAAAGTCAGGAAGCAACCAGGAGAAGTTAACCCATTGACTCCTGGAACTTTTTGCCAAAAATATGTTTTTTGGACATTTGGTGGTTTTGAGGCTGGATCTCGGCCAAATTACATGTAGCTTTAATCTGGTCGAAAATGCATTTGTAACATGACAGCTAGCCCTTCTTGCCACTACAATCATGTTTTTCAAACTTTTGGCTCAGGCATGCGCAGAAATCAAAATTTTGAGATAGTTTTTGGATGAGAAGGTGACCTATGTCTTTAGGCTTTTCGATTTTTGAATTTTTTTCCCCCTTCCCTTTTTCTTTTTTTTCTTTCCAAGGATTAACCTTTTACTGGGCTTGCTTGCAGTTAAAAAAACTTCTAAGAAAGAGTCATCGAGACAGCCAATTTTTACCATGGAGCAGCTAGGTGTAGTGGCAGGAAATTTTGCTCTGAGTTTTTCACTCATCTTTTTGAGCATTTTTGTGCATATCTCAGGCTCCATTAGGCCGATTACTCTGATCTAGGCATCATTGGAAAGATCTTTTCCTCCTGCAAAAGTTGAGTATCGATTATGCCAATTTTGGTCAAAAATGATGATGTCAGAAGTGAAAGAAAGGCCAAGGTTCGTCACGGGCGGTTACGGGTGGCACAGGAGTCGATGGGTTAATAAATGTCCTTCAGAGCTAAGAAAATCCGTTTTTGGTAGATTTTAGCTTCATTTCTTGGTATTTTGGTTAAAGCAACTTGTGCTGGGTTAGATAGTTTCTTCTTCGTGTTTCTCGGCTCACAGTTTCTTAACCACTCAAAACACATTTGGCAAGAAAGCCGGGAGTTTTTCCTTTGATTTGTGATCAAGTTCTTTAATTCAGCTGTGAGTAAAGACTGCTTTTCACAGTTAAGAGAAACTGTTCAGTTTCCATACATGACTTGGAGAGAGTGGAAGAATTTTTACGCTTATTCACATGTCAAATTTTCATCCAAGAAAGCTGTAGTAGTTTGTTCCCTCCATTTGCCATGTAAAATACTGAAGTTACTTGTATATTATAAACAAGTAATCAAATGATTTTTCTCATGCAATTTGGAGTAAATAAGCACTCTCAAATTTTTCAACGACTACAAATTGCACTCGCCTTGCAGTCTAGCCCTTGTGCTTTTTTTTTTGTAGTCTGAAAAATTTGCTTGTGCTGTTTACCTACGTATTGTTTTTGCCTAAAAATTCATTTTTATTACCTATTGTAACCATACCTATCTTAGTTGACTATGTTGTGGAAGATTTTTTGAGTGACATCGCTTTTGATAAAAATTTCTTCAAATTCTGTATTAATGAAGCAAACATATAATTTTCAATAAATTTTGTGTTAATTTCTTGTTTTGATATTGTCTGGCTGTAGAGACGACACCAGAGGTGAACCAAGGCGAATTTTAATTAACAAATAAAGAAGCCTGAGCCGTGTATTTACTGCAGAGCGAGCGTAGTGAGTGAGCAGCAACATAATCAGGATTTAAGAAGAATATATAAAAGGGAGTATGGATTCTCGAAATCATCACTTTTTACCAGAATGCATTGCATTTAACCAGAGTGCACTGCACCACTTTTTACCAGAGTGTACTGCAGCGTCATGGACTACACGAAGATGTCACGCCATCTTCTCGTGTGGATTCCATGTTTTGCTTTGATTTGCATGTAAAAAGGTGTGAAAGAGATCGTGCTTGACTTTCATAACTCTTGAGTTTGTTCCTTACTGCAGTATGTGAAAGTTTGTAAATTCAGAGGATTAATTGTGACGCACACAGTCTGTCAACATTGTAGAGACATTCAGTGTGTTCCAGTACAGAATTTATTAGTTAGATTTCTGCTCCTAGACATATATGTAGATCACTATGTGCTTTTTTATTCATGATCCCTAATTAATTGTTACACCTCCCCATCGATGTGTCATATAATACAATGAAGTTGATGTATCCAAGGACAGATTCTTCATGATTTGACTCTACTTTGAGAAATAAATGTTAATGCAAAAGTCTTGCAATGTGCTGCTATAGATGAGTCACTGCGTATAAAATGTCACTCAACAAAATGGTCCGCAGCATTATTATCTTTTAGATAGCCTAGTATACTGTGATAAAAAACAACAGGCATTTGAGAACCTGAGGGAAATGTAAAAAACATGAGTTGCAGGGCAAGTGATATAGATTTTACATGTGCAAAACAATGAAACATGCTTCTATGTTTTATACTCTGATCAAACATGAAATTTTGAACAATCAGACATGCACAGGGTCCTATCTATATTATATAGCTCATTAAATAATGGTGAAAAAGCTTTTGTTTAGAATAAAGAACCCTTTCTTTTATGAGATGCTTGTGTATTACTGAGAAAGCAAGAAATGTATTTTTTCTGCTTTCCATATTTATTAATTCATTCCTTTTAATAGAAATGGATATGAGTAAAATTAATGTAATTTAAAGGGATATGATTCTCTATGGGATATACACTGTAGTACAAGATGCTTGAAAAGACTGCACAATGGAAAAATTTCAGATAGGATAATTTGTTATATTGATTTCCTTTTATTAGTTGTATAAATTTTATATTTAATATGTTTTTTTAGTTGTGAGCATGTCAAGGCAATAATAGTTTCCTTTATTCTCCTTTTCTGTCGATCTTCTTGATATCATTTAGGAAGCGAGGGATTAATTGTGCTAATATGAAACAACTGAGAACGATTTGAAACTGAGCTGCCTGTCTCAGAGGACAATAGCTGGTGATAATCTATGTTAAAATCTTGTTATTAATATGCTGACATTACTGAACCCATTTGACTTTTCAATCTATTTTTCACATATTAGAAGAATTAAATGTCTGTAACTTGATAGCTATGACACTGTATATGAAATCAAACATATGTAGTCTGCCTGAATACACAAGGAAACTCTCACTTTTGGTTTTACCTCACATCTGTGCCTTTCATTGCAACTAAAATCTTTCCTGATTAAGCTTAAGATTAGGAATTAAAAAAGTCTTCCAACTCAATTTTATTTTAACTCTGAGCAGCTTATAAAAACAGGTGCTAAAATATTTTCTTTGTAATTGAAGGGATGAGTTATCAAGTTTTGTCAACTTGGCCATCGATTATAAATTCATGCCCTTGTCTGAATACATGCAGCTTTTAGGGAGTGAGGCAAGTTTTAAGCCATTGACTCCTGGAACTTTTTGCCAAAAATGCATTTTTTGGACAGTTTGGTGGTTTTGAGGCTGGATCTCAGCCAAATTAGCTTTAATCTGGTCGAAAATGCGTTTGTAGCACGACAGCTAGCCCCCCTTGCAACTAAAATCACGTTTTACAAACTTTAAGCCCGTGCATGCGCAGCAATCAAAATTTTGAGATAGTTTTTGGACGAGAAGGTGGCCTATGTCTTTAGGCTTTTCGATTTTTGATTTTTTTTTCCTTTCCTTTTTCTCCTTTTCTTTTCTTGTCGCTGCAGGGATTGACCTTTTACTGGGCTTGCTTGCAGTTAAAAAACTTCTAAGAAAGAGTCATTGAGGCGGCCAATTTTTACCGTGGAGCAGTTAGGTGACATGGCAGTAAATTTTGCTCTGAGTTTTTCACTCATCTTTTTTGAGCATTTTTGTGCATATCTCAGGCTCCATTAAGCCGATCACTCTGATCTAGGCATCATTGGAAAGATCTTTTCCTCCTGCAGAAGTTGAGTATAGATCTATGATGCCAATTTTGGTCAAAAATGATGGCATCAGAAGTTGAAAAAAATGGCCAAGGTTCGTCACAGGCGGTTACGGGCAGCACAGGTGTCAATGGGTTAACATTAATTTTCCTGATTTTAAGGGAATTTCATGAAAGTCTGGTATTTTTTTATGCTGAATTTTTCAAGTAGACTTTCATCTATAATTTTCAAACCGGGTAACCTAATTATGGAAATTTTATCAAACAAGTCTGTCCATTTCAAATGAGCTGCATTACATGTAGTTGTGTAGTCCTGTAAGGAAATTATCAAAATGTTGCTAGATGTTACTCCCACCCTACAAAAAGCCATTTCATTTGACCTCTCAGATTCTCCACCAATCCTCTTGTGAAGTCCCAGTAAGTTACTTCTTTCGAGGGACAGTTCATTATATTTGGGGATGACTGGGTCAGGAAATAAGTGACCAAAGAAAGATGTTTGTTCCAAATTGACAGGCTATGAAATTTTTGGAGATCCAAACAACGGGTCTGAAAAATAACGTGTTCTTCATTACGGAAACTCAAGACCGATAGATGTGCACATACTGCAGTTACATGTGTCATCACTTCAGCCTAAGCTTTTATGACCTTTTCATCGTAAGTTGACAAAATTATTATACTTTTCCTGAGAAAACCTTGCAGGCTAACAATTAACATATTACCGTGGTACATTTTTATCTTGAAAAGATGTATAGCATATTGACAGCAGTGACTTTGATTAGACTGTGTTGCCTAACCAACAAATTGCGAGCTTTACAACCACAAGCAAACCAAAGTGTTCAGACGACCAAACGGTTTCGCTTCGTTTCAGATTTTTGTTTTGGAGTTTAATTGTTGTCTTTGTCTCAGGTTTCAGTGCGTGAAAATGTCTCAAAACAAACCATGCATTAATTTTTCTTTAAAGATCAATTTATAGTTTGATGGATCAAGAGTGTTATACAAAAGTAATCATTTATCATGAAATTTCACTGCGCTTATTGATAGCTCTGTGTAACCAAAATATAGATTTTGTGAAGATCATTAAATGCACTGTTGCCTTGTGTTAGCTTCTATAATATTATTTCCATTGATCGGGCTTAAAAAATGTTTAGAACAAATCAAGACAGGCTTTAAAATTTTGATATGATACCATGACATGCATAAGGAAAAAAGAAAAAAATAAAAGTTATTTTCTGACCCGGTGATCCCCATGAATGATGAACCATCCTAAAACTTATCAAGTGCCAAGCATCTCTGAGAACGCTTACCCGGATAAGCTGAAACAACAACAACAAAAAAAACAGTTGATGACTGCCGCGGCCTGCTATTACCTACAATAGCGTGTTTAACCGCCTTGAAACAACGACACTAGAAATTAATCACAACTAAAGATAAGTGCAACCACGCTGTGATGAACAAAGCAAATATATTTTAGCACAAAACTTGAAGTGAACAAAATATATTAGGAGAAAATTACAGTGCCTCTACTTCAAGGGTGCTTGAAGGGTATTTCAAAATTCGTCCTTACTCATGATGAAGCACCAGAAATAATTTATTACAACTTGAGAGCATTTGCCCACAATTATCTTAACACATCCAGAACGAAAACAAAATATTTGGCTCTCTCGATAGAGATTAGTTGCTCCCCAAAGTGAATATTGGCTTTCTTGAGAAAGATCTTTTGCCACCTGAAGACTCTAGTTTTTCGCTAGAAATTCAGCTCGGAACATAATTATACAAATTAACATTCGTTTGAATCATCGATGAAATGACCTTTTCCGGATATTTTTTCCGTCAGGATCCACAAAAATCTCTGATTACAAAGTCACGCCAAACTTCTTTTCAAAGAAATCTTTTCAAAACCCTGACTTCAAAGCGATATTTCTCTTTAGCATTAATACCTACCACACATCAGCAGTAGTAAAATCTATTCCTTAACAATCCAGCTTCATTATCATGGTAAAATTTCAGCAAAATCAAATGAAACCAGAATTAATTAGGATTCTATTTGTGACCTCTCTTGACAAAGGAAGACGAACTGACGTTTTGGTAAAAAAAAATCCATGATAGCTGAAAATTGAATGGGAACATCTTTGTTGAACTTTTCTTAGGAGATTTAGATGAAAAAATGAGCTCGGCAGGCTACAGAAGAAAACAAAACAAAAAAGAAAGCGAGACAGTGCAAAGACCTGATAATTTATTGTGTCTCAATGAACCGCAAAACAGATACGTGCTCTGGCGGCACAATAGATAAAGAAACAGTAATCTTAGCGGTTTTCCTAAAACAAAGCTGGCGAACTAAAGTGTGATAAATTTAATCATTTGTCTTCCTGCAAACATATCATGTGGGAGAGATATGACGGAGCTTGATGACCATAAAGCACAACCGAAACGAGTATTTTCTGTGGGAACCGAGTGAAACTGAAAAATTGCTTTGTCGTGTAAAAACTGAAACGAACGAAGCGAATCTATGAACTCAACAAATATACTTAGAACAAAAGCAATAAGAGCAGTTTTGTAATCAAAAGTTGTAAAACATCTTATCTAAATTACTGCGATAAACAGATTGAATTTACTACAAAATGTGCGTGTTCTTCCACAGTTGACGGCCGGTGTCTCAAACTACTTAATGAGCTTTGAGAGTACATGGTAAATCTAAGATTTCTCTTCTGATCACGTGCTAATTCCGAGTAAGAACCGACAAGGTTACAAAATGAAAAAGGAGTTAAGATCGGGAAATATCGGGTCAAAATCGACAGAGTTCGTTGTGGGCTCAGATTCTATTGTTACTTATACTCACTCACTCACTCGCTCGCTCGCTCACTCACTCACTCACTCACTCACTCCACCTCTCTCCACACACAGGAAAGTAGCAGTAGATCCCTGACTTTACACTGGTGAAACACAGTGCTGATTGCACTGTCTAGTGAATTTCCTGATACTGTTTCATGACGTAACATTGTCAATTTTGCAAGTGTGTTTCCCTCAACAGGATTCAAGATTTAATCAGGAAATTGACAAAAAGACTGGTTATCGCACGAGAAGCATTCTTTGCATGCCCATCCTTGATCACTATCATGGAGAGGTACAGTTCAACACATAAAGAATTTGGGGCTGGATGAATCCAGGGGATTTTGGGGAGTTGTTGTAGGTGACCCAAGGGGGTCTGGAAAATGCTTGTGCAGTGCATTTATTCTTGCAAAACTAAGAGCAAGACAAATCCAAGGTGTTGTGAAGATGATTTGGGAGGTGATTTGGGAAGGGGGGTGCATAGAAATACTCCTGGATGCTTCATGCTACAGGGATAAGCTCTAGCTTGATGGGCCACTTCCAGGCTTGTATGTCAAATCCTTAGGGGGGTGTACCCACTCCCCTTGTAGTGCAAGACAAAGATATGGTTGTGTAACTTCTCTTGGAGGCAGCTGTAGCCAACCTAATCCTTTCCTCCTATTGGATTTGTGGAATTTTATGTATTTTCATGTTGGGTGAATAGCTTATTATTAATTTGGTGATCACAATTTGGTAGTTGGTGACTCTGTTGCATATAGAATGTTTTGCTTCATAATCAAGATGAGTTAAAGGGGCTCAGTCACGGTCTAACGGTTTGAAAAATTTAGCTAAACTTTTCAAATTCGTTGTTTGCAATCCTTATTAATCTTCTCCATCCTTAGCCATCTTTGTTCCTTTATGGTTTATTATTATCTCTTTGATGTTTTTCTATCTTTACAAAGTGTTATTTTCAGGTTTCTTTCAATTTAACGGTAATTTTGTCAATGCTCAAAATCAATTCAAAATACCGTGACTGAGCCCCTTTAAGAAAACAACAGGCTTGGTGACCATGCTGAATCAGCTGGTCTTATTCTTATTTCTGAATGTTACTGATTGAGAGGTAACTTGCATTTAAACTCCTTGCTTGTTTAGGTTATTGGTGTTGCACAAGTTATAAATAAAAGAGGTTTTCTAGATCACACGTTTACCAGAGAAGATGAAAAGGTATGAAAAAAGTAATTTAAAAATAGAAAACATGTACCATTTTCCCATCAAGTTATAGAAACATAAGTGGAAGTTTGGGAGAATGAGAAAAGCTGTGGGAACACGACCCAACAGGTGAATGTTTCCACAGCTCTTTCAAGTTCTCCCAAACTTCTGCTCATGTTTCTGTAACTTGTTAGTATAAATCTACTAGCGTTCTATCACAAATGCAGTTCTCTAAAGTGATTGATGGTTATAATACTATTATTGATTCCTAACGTTTGATGATTATATTATCTATTAATTGATGAAGTAATACTTTTTACCTAAAACAACTATTTTGCATCTAAATTTCTTTTACTCATATTCTTGTTTTGGGTCACCTACTCGGTTAGTTCCACGAACTATTTAAGTGTCCCAAACTCTGCAAATGAAGCTACAATTGACATTTTCCTTCTCTTCCCAATCTCTCTATTTTCATATTTTAAAGCACTTATTTGCATTAATTATTAATAGCTATTCTGTCTGAGTTTAAATAAAAAATTTGACTTGAGTTGATTTGACTTAACTCTGATTGGCTACGCTGCTCACTATTTATTCTGTGATAGATAGTGAGTAGCGTAGCTGTGTGTGCTAGAGGCCTCTTGGTGTTTTTGAGCTGTCTGTTAAGAGGATTTAGATAAAGTTTTGAACGACTAGTAGATTTATACTAGATTATTCACTCTCGATTTCTATATGTGTGATAGTTCATTTGGGCTGTGCCCTTGTCAACTATCACATAATAGAAATCTCAAGCTCATAATCTAACTGTTTGTGGAAAAATGGTATGTAAATTGTAAATTCCAAGTAAATGTAAGTTCTAATGGTTACAGTTCTGGCCTCTGGATGAAGCAGATTAGGTTCAAGCCCAGTCTGTGATTGTGCATTGTGTCTTTAGGCAAAACATGTTACTCTCAAAGTGCATCCCTCCACTCAGGTCTGGGTTCCAGTGAAATTCATGTTTTTTCAAACATAGATACACAGTACTGTACTTGAATTGGAAAGTACCATCTGCTTTACATTTTCCATTTATTCCACTTTCGACCTCTAGATTTTGTTGTTTGCACTATCGATCGACCTGTACAAGACTTTCCCCATAGGGTAGTCATGACTTTGACTCTGATTTTGTCATGATTTTGGCCTTCCCTGTTGACATTTGGATTCTTGTTACAGATGATAATTAATTTGAAGAGTTAAGCTTAGTGTGCTTTATATTATAGATATTTAGCAAATACTTGGTCTTCTGTGGAATTGGAATTACAAATGCAGAACTCTATGAAAGAGCACAACTTGAAATTAGGAGAAACCAGGTACATTGTAATTTACATTTATAAATACTATTATTTTTACCAACTGATGTATGTATTTAGGAAGACTATAGAGTGACTGTCACTAACGACATACACTCAGTGTTTAAAATTGTGGGCAGTTTAATTTATAACTTACTGTTATTTAAATGTTGACATGCCTTGTGCCTCTCTCAAACTGTCACTCTCCCAAACTGATGTTGAAAGTGTTTCGTTGGTAAAGTTCAGTCTGTGCAAAGCGATCATACAATCAATCATACAACCCACCCCGATTAGCTTTGCTATATGCGAGTTGTGTAAGTTTATAAATGTGACCCTATTTGAGAAAACCCGGCATAAGAAAAGTCAACGCAAAAGCGTTGTGTCTTGAAAACGCGTTGCAACTCGTTGTCAATGCATTGTAAATGCGTTGTATTTCGTTGTCAACGCATTGTGTCACAATTTCAACCCGTTGTGCCTCGTTGTCAACGCGTTGTGTTTCGTTGTCAACCCGTTGTGGATCGCTCTCAATGCATTGTGTTGTGTTGTCAAATTGTTGAGGATGCTTTTGATTTCATTATGAAAGTCGCTAAAACCTCCCCGACTATTTACATCATGCAATTAACTTCGAGCTCCCGATGGTAAAAAATATAATAACTAGTAGTTTCCATTGGAAAGTGAAGTGCTGCGAGTGGAGTTTACGTGGAAGATGTTTTCATGTCATTTAGGAATTATCGTGGAGGGATAGTCAGCAAGAGCTACTAGATTAGAGTATTTTGCCAAAGGCTAAAATAGGCTTAAAAACTTTTCTGTTTTGAAACATGTACTGAAGTCGACACAATGAACGGTTCACTCATGCGAAAACCTTTCATCGAGTATTCACGGCCGTTGATCGCGACCGCATCACATCACGATTAATTTATTACAACAAGATATTAATTGTACCATGCTGTTTTCAATGGATGTTCACTGACGAAAGTGCTTGTTAGATTTTTAAATGCTAGCTCCTTGAAAAGTAATTTACGCTGTGTTCGAATGACTTGCGTTAATACCGTTTGTGACATTCTGAAAGCTCATCCGCAGTCACGCTGTTACTTCACGCTGATTGGATGATTGTAAAGAATTTATCCAATCAGGCTGGAGCAAACAGCGTGACTGCTGTTCCTTGCTGCTTCTTGGCAGACTAGCCGAGGATGCTGGTCGCTTCGAAAGCTGCATTTCTCGAAAATTATTTGGTGGTTAGCACTTGGATTTTTAATGGATCTTCGATTGAATGCCACAAGAAGCATCAACCTTTCTGTTTACTTGGTGTTCGATTTGGAAGCCGGGCGATTCAAATTTCTGGGTGTAAATCTGCTTAGCACTGGTCTAGCGTAGTAACAGTCAACGCAAAACCCACCAGTTTACTCAAATTCTCCATTTTAGGCCGCAAAAGTTTTGTAATGAGTAAACAGTTTAAGTGGAAAGCATAAATGCAAATTCTTCGGAAAGCTTGAGAATTAGTTTAGACAAAACGTACGCAGAATGACGCAGCATACAATTCACGTTTACATTCGCGAATGTCCGAAATTTTCCCCACTAAACTTAGGAGAAGTTTCACATCGTTCACTTTTGATCTTTCCACAACTATAAGTAAATCGGTACCGAATCATGCGGCAAAATAACCTTAATTATTTTTATACTTCATACAGTTTCTTTCGAAAAGATACTTGCTTTGTCACGTAAAAAAGTCATTCATTCTTTTGTACAGAGGCAGGATCTAGAAAGGCAAAAAGATTTTCACAAGATCTGGAATCGATTGGCAACAATATTATTTTACAACTGTGATAATTTTATAGATGGTTTTCATGTTTCATGTCTACACTATTTTCCGGCCGTCATATAATTGGTGTACCACGGATCGGTAAATTTCTGCGAAACATTTTGACGAATATCTGAAGTTTGGGGAGACACACAAGCCTAAAACTTGGAGAAGTGTCTTATTTATCTTCCATAATATCGATGGTCTTCGATTTGCGTGACAGACAAAACAATCTATTGTTAAACGCAACACGTTGAAGAAGTTTGCAATGCGTTGTTCAACGCGTTGATGAACGTTGCCAACGCATTGCAAAACGTTGCCAACGCATTCGAAAATAATTCCAGCGCGTTGGAAAGCGTTTCCAATGGGTTGAAATACGTTGTAATGCGTTGTCAATGCATTTTTCAATGCATTTTCGACTTATCTCTAATGCCGGGTTTTCGCAAATAGGGTCACAAATTTGTTTTTGTAAAAATTAATTTAATAAAATGATGATGATGATGATGATGATGATGATGATGATGATGGAACCCCACTCTACGGACACCCGCTTAATATGGACACCTGCTTTATACGGACAGTTTCGTTTGCCCCGACAAAAAGCTCATATGTTTTCTCTAAAATTAACCCGCTTTATACAGACACTGGGTAATATGGACAACAGACACTTTTCTGTGTCCCGAGTCACAAACTCTCATATATTGTCAACCCCGCTTTATGGACACTGGTTATCTGCACACTGTCTATTTTCATTGCAACAATTGTGTGATAATTGTAGACATGATACCCTGTTCAAATAATGACAGATTTTTACAGACGATAAAATTTTATTACAGAACTGTGTTGAAGTAACGAAGTAAAGTCACAGACTTTTTTAAATGAATCCACTGTCATGCCTGTTTCAATAACAATACTTTGTACAAAACTTGAAAGATTTTACTCTGAGACTATGATAAATAATCGTGAGGTTTCCTTAGGATGAACTTGTTTCTGTTACAGTCAAGAAATCAAATGTAACATTTTCTCGTAAAACTGTCTGCTTTGGTCTTTGTATCGATACAACATGTGCTCTTGACGTTTTCTATGAGAGCCAGCTTAATTAATACGGACAACTGGATAATAACGGGCACTATGGCATGTCCCTTTGGTTTCTGTATTAACCGGGTTCCACTGTACTAAGGGGACTGAAAGATTAATGCTTAATATCTGGTGCCATTGCAAGCAGGTTGTGTGCACAGCTAACTTGCTGTTATTTTTTTCCATTCTCAAGCGTGCTTAGTTTCTCTAGATTGTCGGATAAATACACTTTAAATTTCTACTTTCACGGTGTTTTGATTTTAGACATGTTACCTGAGTGACAAAAACTGGTAATGGGTTGTGGTTGTGTTTGGTTTTTTGACTGGGAAACCTACAGTATGAATTTTTATGAAATATCTCACACACAACTGTGTTTGACCACATTTCCAAACAAGGAGAAAAGATTTGAAAATGTGACGGTAGCAGAGTATTTTTGATGAACTTCTAGTGGTGTCTGAAATTTTGGTTGAACACTGTCTTCAAGGAGAAGGTCGCTTTTTGTCTTTTTTGTTATCCCCTATGGCAAGTAGACATTCAGCTTTTCCATTCATCAAATTTCCATCCTCTGAAGTACTTGCTATTTCAAAGAAATTCAATGTGAAAGAAGCAACTTCGGAGGCTGCCATTTTAAAACTGTGTTAGCAGCTAGGCCTTGTTTATGTGATGTCATTTGATGGGAAGGAAAATAATCTACTACTGACTTGACATCTTTACAGGGTCAGCAAAATCTATTTTATTCCAAGCGATAATCCACTTTCCTATCTTCAATGCTATCATTTCAGAGTTTAGAGCATGTTTGGTTCAAAATGATATGGCTCAAAAGCAGAAATAACCCAGAGTGGTAGTTACAAGGCTTGTCAGAAGCCATTTGAACAAAATCTCTCGAACAGAATGATGTCATGAAAATGCGGCCTGGCTGCTGAGTATTGTTTAAAATGGTAGCAACGATGTTTGAACTTTGGGCTTCTTTGGAGACAAAGTTCATAACGAAAACCAGCACTTTAGAGGTGGAAACTTTGGTGAGTCGCTAAATGTAGTGCAAGGGTTTTGTTAGTGTTGAGAAAAAAATAGATGTTTTTGGGTGTGACCTTTTCCTTTACAGAGATGCCAACCTAAACAAATCAAGAGTCGGGAGATCGCCAATAAGTTTACCTTTTTTGACCCTAAAAAGCATTGCAGAAAGTAGAGATCTTGCGATTAAATCTCAAAAATTCATCAAGTGTCAAAAAATTTTTCCCAAAAACTCCTAATATCAGCCAAAATATGTCAGAAAGATGCATTTTATCTGCTTTTATTTGTTCTATCTGGGAGATTTTGTCACTTGTATAGGAGAGTGGGAGATTCGGTAAGTACACGGGAGACTCCCGGATAATCCAGGAGAGTCGGCATAGATGTCTTTAAGTGTGTGAAATATATCTTGTCAGACAAATCTAATACTACATTGTAAAGAAAAACAGAGAAAATAAAGGGAAATAAAATATGATATAAGGTAATTAAGATTAGATATCCAGATGTCATCACAGTCATGGTTTCTTCTGTTTAAACTTGAATTATTAATATGTTTGAGAAGGTTTAAACTAAAATTGAGGAAGAAGCGGAAAAATAAAATCCTAATTTTTTATCTGTTCTTGTTTTCCCCAGGTTTTACTAGATCTAGCTAGGACAATTTTTGAAGAACAAAGCACCCTTCACAACATTGTACAGAAAATTATGATGATCACACAGACTTTACTTCAATGTGAAAGATGTTCTGTTCTTTTAGTCGATCCCACATCAAAGGTACGACATTCGTATATTGTATTATTCAAGGCACTGGTTGTTTAGAACTTGCAATAAAAAATGTAAAGCAAAATGTTGTAAATAACCTTTATTTAACTAGCTTGGTCAGTGTTTGTAGCCAAATGTTAGTGGGGTGTGGAAAATTTTAAAAATTAGATCCTCGGAAATGGGATTTCCAGCATTCTGAGGCTAAGTCAGCATGTTCTAATGTCTAATTTCTTTAACTTTGTGGGTTCAACTGAACCCAAACCCCATCATCATACCTCCCCCCCCCAACCCCTAGATCTACCCTAGCTAGCCTTCCTTTGCTGATGAATATGATGTAATGATTTGTTGTCCATTTTGTTACAGACTCTATTTTCTCAAGCATTTGATTTGGAGGCACGGGACTATCTGAATGAAGACGATCAGACTGTTGTCAAACACAGATCTTGGTAACAAATCGTTTTATTTTCCATTTATACAGGCCATCTGATAGGGTGCGGAAAAAAACTGAAAATTATGCGGACATTTTCAGCAATATTATGTGGAAGTAAGTGATAATTATGCAGAAAAGACGCCAGATTATGCGGAAACTTCTAAAATTTAGAAAAGTTGCTCCCTTGGCTTATCAAATACACATCAACATCTTACCAATAATTTAAGTCCTTTATGACACGTTTGACCTTTTGCTGCTATTCATGGATACGTATTTCTTCGTTCAACGCAATTT
>JAHPZR010029522.1:0-16324 GCA_019787425.1 Platygyra sinensis | reverse complement strand
GAAGGCAGAACATGACCCGCGCGGCCGTGCCAGCCTACGGCTGCGCGGTTAATAACCATACCATTTCACTTTTTAATGGGATCATTTGCGCTCCCGTGATCATTTGCGGTCCCGTAATTATTTGTGATCCCGTGATCATTTGCGGTCCAGTAATTTTTCGGCGGAGTCCCGTGATCATTTGCAGGGCTGCACAGTTTCGCAAGCGTTGCACGAAACAGAACTATATCAAATTCTTCTTTCACAAGGATTGCGGAAACTCTGCAACAAAAACTTTATGCTTGCCCACAGCAACCAGTCTTGTATGCGTTGTCTCGTAACGGCGAAACAAGGTCAAGAGATCAAGCAGCGCCGCCATCTTTGTCCTGATAGTAGATTACAGCCAGCTTAGAAAGCTCTCACATTCTGAGAATCGTCATCACTTGTGCAACAATTCAAGGAGTACCACGGCAAACCAACTGCATAACTTCATGGTTGCATTCCATCACCACTTCGCGAATGTCCTTAAAGGTTTGGTTCAATTACTGAAGGCAGTATATCAGGAACATTCTTTATCCTGAAGTCTAGGAGCATCTGACCAAGAGCTTTACCCTGCGAAAAAAGATGTATTGGATGTTATGTTTTTGAACGCTCTCCATTTAATCAAAATTACCAAAACAATTGATATGGTGGGATCTTCGGGAAAACTCCAGATGGAACACGGCTTGTTATAATCGTCACCTGTTTAAAATTTCATATCAACGGAACACTGGCTTCTCTAGCAGATTTTGTTGTTGTTTTTGTGACATTGAAGACGATAGATTGTGCAAGAAACCACGGGTGTGTACATAGTTTTTTAAAACGCAAGATCATACAAATGAGATTTCATATCAGCCACAACAAGTAGGCATTTCTTTTGGAGTAACGAGGAATGTACAGAGCAGTTAAACAAGCTTCGTTCACAGTGTTGGTCTAAAACGAAAAGGAAGAGTTCTCATTAGTTCCCTGGACGTTCCGAAGTTTACAATACGGGCCACTAAGATGGATCCCTCATGAAATAGTTTTGATGACGAACTGCTGTGTCTAAACATTGCATCTGACAGACAATTTGAGTTTCACTTTCCCCAAAACGACCTGAAAAACGTGACTAATATTCGCTTAACGTTCGCTCGCACGCTTACCAAGAAAGGACTGCAGGGACGCATCAATTTATCAGCAGAATTTTTTAGTCATACTTATAAATACTTCTTGGCTTGTTCACTCCGCTTTGTGAATCAATGGTGTCGTTATTTTTTGCAAGCTTATGAACCCTGGCCTGCTGTGTGTCTTGAGCCTTACCTGTGGATCACTGCGAAGTGAAGTTACTCCACCCCCTCCTAATGCGTCCTCTAAAACAAAGTTAATTGCATTGATTCCAGGAAGTTCGTATCTAAAACAAACCAAAATAGAACGGAACTGTGTCAAAATGTCATGTAACCTAAAAAAATTACAAACCAAAAGGTAGGAAAACAGTAAGGCACAACAATAAACTTGACACCCTATTTACGCCAACATGTTAAACATGGTTAAAAGTGCGTTAACTAAATAAGGTCAAAAATTACTGGTTCATATCGTGCTCACCCCATAACTTAAACAGGAAAAAACCTGAAAGAATGAAAGATGCGAATGCAGCCATAACACTACTGGAAAAAGGAACTGAAAAAAAATTGGCTTTGAACGGGATTCGAACCCACGACCTTTGTGTTACCTGTGCAATGCTCAAGATCTACCAACTGTGCTATCAAAGCCACATGAGAGCGGTCGTGTCTGGGTTCGGCCCTTATGTTCAGTGGACGTAATACTCGGCTTAAGTATATGAATTCCATTGTAATAGATGTCCAATAGTAGCATTAAATGATGAATGCAGCCATAACACTAGTAGTAGTAGTGTTATGGCTGCATTCGCATCTTTCATTCTTCCATCATTTAATGCTACTGTTGGACATCTATTACAAAGGAAAAAACCTGTTTGATTAAAATATGGTAGCAAGATGGTTTGAAAATGACTGCAAAGCGTAATCGACAAATTGGAAAAATCTAAACCTGATTTAGTTAGACTAGTTTAGTTGGTGTTAATGGTGTATAAGAAAAGTGAAGGGGGCATGGTACTAACAACGAACTTCTAACAACATGTACATTCCCCGCAGTATATCCTTCAACATCATCTTTTACGGTAATGTGTCGTACTGGTAAAATAAGACGAAAAGACGTGTGTACCTTTTAACTCTACAGCGTCCTTCCTCTGGCGGGGAGGGAAATAAGTGCTTGAAATACTTCTCTACAGACTCTTCAGTCAATGCAGCGCGTATAAAGGGAACATAAGATGGGTGGCGAGCAATCACACCTGCCAAGAAAGCAAGTAAAGTTAAACATCCAGAACACACTTGCCAGAGTAATGTAAGGCAAAGTTGAGACTTCAGATAGGAAAATGTCATGAACTCCTCTGATTAACACCATTCCTTTAGTTATAAAGTGACTTACAGTATTACTGATCCTACCGGATGAGAAGCTCATCTAAAATGATTGGTTCAACTATATCGTTTGTAATCATATCTATAACTATTTCTCGATCGTTATTAGTTCTCCGCACGCCTATTGGTCACATAATCGGTGTGTGATCACGTGGGTGTCCACTTACAGGTGTACGATTTGAACTTTTTGTAATTTAATACCTGTAATTGGATACCCACGTGATTTTCACGCCAATTACACGCACTTTGATGGCTTCCTTAGCAATGTTTTCTACAGTTTTCCAAACTTAGGAAAAGCGTTCCAGACGCTTTCGCTCAATAGAAGTCCTCAAAAGTCATCTTTAATTCCGAAATTTGTCATGAATACCATTAAATAATGACTGGACCTCGTGTCGCACAATTCAGGGAGTAATCCTACTTGTTATTTCAAATCGGCCTCGCGCTTCGCGCTCACCCGATTCTGAAATTACTCGCGCGATTACTCCCTGAATTGCACTCCACTCTGTTCAATTACTATTTCTAATTGTTCTGGTTATGATTGGTTCTTGTCAGCTACATTACTTCTGTCAGAAAGAGAAGAGAAAAAAGCGAGTAAGAATAATGGTTATATTAGGTGACTCGCCCAGAATTGTTGTGCGGTCATTCTTCCCGCTCAATCTTTGTCTTACTTTCTGGTTTAATTTGATATTTGTTGTGTTTCAAAGTTTTAAAAAAGAGCATATTCAAATATTGAATAGTGTGGTACTTATATTCACATTATTTCCTTTGTCGCCACTCCTTGTAAGTGCCAATGAACTTAGCGGAAATGTACAGCGGCCCTTTGGCATTCCTTAAGGAAATCAAAACAAACATGAGTGTCGCCAGTGAAGAATCACAGGCCAGTACAATAACGACTGACTCAGATTGTACGTCAAAAGTAATTCTCTTCCCCAAATGACATGCATGTGACTCACCATTTCGCCTAGAAAGTTGAACTGGAACATTGACTAATTTGAGTACAAATAATGAATGCAAAAGTAATTGATTTACAGCTTACTTATGCACAGATAATTCAGTCCACATAATTTATTTATAGAAGATTCATAGGCTCGTACTTATCCTGGGTGTGGCCTCATGTGTCCTCATCTCTCTCTCTCTCTCTTGGCGTGTGGCTCATCTGGTACAGAAGGTGACATCGTCTCGACATATTCACCATTTATGTGAATTTCAACCTGTTGGCAAGAAAGAAAAATCTCTCTTCCACCAGGGGAGGAAGAAATAGCTGTAACTAACAACCATATAATTTAAGTTGATTGATATATCTATTTTCTATAAAGTAATATTTTTTTGACATTTTCGATAATTTGCGCATAGATTTATACACACATAACTTGCGACCAGAATGAACCTGTCAGGCGATACAGCGGCTATTTTGAATTCTATTGTTTCAAATAGCTATAATGGAATCCTCAGGTGGCAAACACATACTAATTTGCCACCTGAGCATCCCATAATAGCTATATCGAACAACAGAATTCAAAATGGCCACAATAACGCCAAAAAGGTCCATTTCCACACTCCCTAAATGTACTTTTAATTCAATGGGTAATGAAAAGATGAACAGAATTCCCAAACCAGCTGGGCTGTTCTATTAGTTAACGCAAATTGGTGTCATGGTCTGGTATGTGTCCTGCTCACTCAATAACAGACAAATGGCCATAAAGACAGCGTATATTTATCCCTTTTAACAGAAACTTGACACACAAGACTAACAGAAAATAGGTGTAAAAAGAAAAGTTGAAAGGAAAAACTTTCCCCGATCTATCCCGTGCAAAATAAATAAACCTTGCCAACCAAAAACCTTTCAAGAACAAGCTATGATGTCATTGATTTGTTCCTACACTATTTTGAATCACCAAATATTTAATAATCAGTTCTGCCACATTTTTGTTCATTTTTGTATGCTTCTTTAACAATAATAAACTGGCTAGGTTATTACCGGAAAATCTTAATCTATACCTTGACTTTCTCCTTAGGATACAAGAAAGAATACAGCCTCAGCAGTGGAGATCTAGACAAGATGGAAAAAAATAATGTTCACTATAAAACAAAACTGGCAAATACATGAATTATACAAAGGAAAATGGTAACATGAGATTTTTATTCTTACACTCGAGGTCTTCCTCCCACAATAGCAGTCAATCCAGGAGCTAAAAAGGAAAGACTGTATTCTTTAAATCAATCAAAACAATACCTCCTGAAGCAGTGTGTGTTTTAGCATGAGCGGGAGGAGGGGGAGGAGAAAAATGAAATGAAACACAAGATTGATTTTTCTCAGTTGTGTAATCAGCCCTGCTGTAAATTTATTTTCCCATAATACTATACGAGGTAATTTGCTCAGTCACTTCTGTTAAGGCTCAGTCTGTTTTGTCTGCAGAGTTTTGCCCAGTACTTGTATGAAAAAAAACATCAGCCAGATTAAAACCTGGAAAGATTGGATTGCCATTAAAAAAAGAGGTGTGCCTGCCATCCTTCTTTGCCAATCAGCAATCCAGATTTCTTGTGAAAAAAGTGCAAAAATTAGGTCTTTATAATAATGGCGCAATGGAAATTTAATACCAAAGTTTTTGTTTAGTACATACCCATGCTAGTTCCTGCAGAAGCAATCTCCATTGCAAACAGTTCCAGTGCTTTTCTCTGTTGGTGATGAACTGCCAGCCATAACACTGCCTCTCTTGGATTCTTCAATGGAAGAAAAAAAGTGTCACAAGCTATTTAATAACTATTTTATTTACAATTGTATCAGTGTACATGAGATTAATAAAGCAAGTTTGCATGTATTTTCTACATCTTTTTTACTTTTATTACTTACTGCTGTCAAAACCCCTGGAAAGGCATGTTTTCCATATGTCTGCTCAGAGCCTAATACCTAAAAAAGTGTGATAAATATGTTGCTATTGAATTGTTCTTGTGAAGCCCAGTTTATAATTAGTTCCAAAGAAAGACTCAACAAAAGTCATGTTCTGACAGTATCTAAACCCATGACCCTCTGAAGTTTCAAACTCTCAATGGCCAAGTGTCAGAGTGTCCAGTGCACAGAGCCAGACATAGCCAATCAATGAAATCAAAGTGTACAATCAGCAGGTAATCAATGAATAGTCAGTTTGATGTTAGACTACTTTAATTTCAAGGTAAAGGTTCACTATAGGTAACAATAAAGAAATCTTGCTAATTCCGAAATACCAAATCATGGTATTATATTGATATTTACCTGCACATGCGTTCTTGTGTAATCATCCAACTTCAGTTCTTCAAACATTCGTCTTGTCCTTTGAAATTTTAATTGGGCAATGTTCAGGGTTCAATACAGAGCTGAATACAATATTGTTAATGAATAGAAAACATGTACTGTGTTTCCACTGAGCCTTATAGAAACACAAGTAAGAGTTTAAGAGAATGAGCAATGCTGTGGGAACACAAGTTGTTAGGCGAGTGTTTCCTCAGCTTTTTCAGGCTATGTGCAAACAGCATATAAACCACACTCACCCATGTAGCTTACATTTAGGTGGAGCCCTCCCCTTGCTAACAATACTAATAAATGTACATGTAATTCAATGGGGTTACTCGGTACATCATTACCTTTTTAAGAGAGCTTCCCCAGTTTTCTTTGCTTTCAGTGAAGCAAATGGCCCCCCGACAGGACACACTGCAGTGGCACGGAAACCATCAGCATATGTAGCACACACCTGAATGTACCCCAAGAACACATCATCATTTAACTGATATCCAGTGACTTGGGACTAAGTGGTGCAACTTTGTGAACAAACATGTTATTTGTTATTAACCTTGCCACAGTTGTTCATTTTTATGAAACATGCAGAGTAAGTTGGATATAAACTATGTTACATTTAAGGTAATTCCCCTGAAATAAAACTGACAATAGATTTTCGTTCAAACTTTGCCCACTGAATATTTATCATATGAGAACTTCAATTTTGCAATAAAAAAGGGGGGTGCCCATACTCATTGAGGAGCACTGGGGCATTGAAAATGACCCACTTTGGCATTATTTAACGCTTATTACAAGAACGCATTCCCAGTAATAATTGTAAATTTTTGTGACCGAGACTCATGAGAACACGCATTAAACTGGAGTCAATGCGTTGTACGGACACAAATAAACTTTTTAAGTTTGATTTAGACAGAAAGCTGAATCCTTGATTAAAATTTCAACCAAATTTCTTGACATGGTTACCATTGGGCAAAATAGAAAAGACCACAGTTGACTTGCTATTTTCGCTATTTATTCAATTTTCAACAATAGAAATCAGATCAGTCTTTCCTCAAGCAAAGTTTATGATAAGTTGATTACAATGACTGGAAAAAAAATTGGGGTGCCCATGCTCGTTCGTGAGCTATAGCCATTTTTCAACTGAAAGAACTCAATATCAAGGCAAATCCGCCATGTTTTCAGTGTGCACGTGCACAAGAGCGTGCTAAATGACGCCACAAATTATGCGCAGAAAGGATGTGCAGTGCAATTGTGAGGAATAACCTTAATTGGGTATCCAACAAATCCAAACAAACTCTATGCTTAAGGAAGCGAAACATCATCTCATGTTTTAATAGTTCTTGCATGTTGTAAATGAAAAGCTACCACAGTTTGATCTAAAACAATTAGTAACAAGAAAGATACCTTATAGGAATCTGTGGCTGGCTCTCCAATTGCTCCTTGTACAAGAACTGCTCCGCCATCATATCCTAACCAAGGAATACAAAGTGCTCTAGTGTTCATTAAATACAGTGTATTTTAGCATGGTATATCTAATGGGGCATCACTTCTTACTGTTGATAACACTGTACATAACAATGACCAACAATCATTCAATGTCATCAACTAACAGATATTTTTATGATGAACTGTATTACTCTAATTACCCATGACACTAAAAATAATTTAGAAAAGTATGGCAATCAGTGTAAAGAACTCGTTAATTAAATAATTTGTCCTGTGACTGTTATCACTCACCAATGAGTCCTTGAAGCCTGACTTGTGTAAAGTCACAAGTTACATCTGGAAGAATATAGTGAGCTGGATCTCCTAGCTCATAAACAAGCTACCAAAGACACAAAATAAAATATTTACTAAGTTGTCACATAGCTATATAGGAGAGGTGTCCACCCCTAAGAAGTTAAACATTCAGTGTTTATACATGGCCAGGACCATGAGTGGGCGTCTACTGAGGAGATGCTGCACCCTGTGTCCATTAACAGAGGTTTAACTGTGAAGTGAAACAGTAAAGCGCAAGAAATAGTTACATTTAAACTGTTTTACTCTAACCTGTTCAGCCACAGTAGATGGAGAGACCAGGCCACCAGTATTAGGAGGCTTTGAAAGAACAAATGTTCCATCTGCAGCACATTCTGCTATTGGGTAACCAATATTGTCCCTGTTAAAACAACAACAAAGAAATAAGATAATCTGGAAATACATTACTTACTAAAAAAACAACAATCCTTTTCTAGTGAAAAATTGTTATAGAAAAGGTAGTTGTTATTCATTGCGGAGAAGAACAATAATAATCAAGTATTCTCATTTGTCTCACTAGTCTTTATCAGGTGAGAAGGCTGACTGGTTATGCATCACCTTTTAAGTAGGATGCTCAATAGTGACTGGTTGATTTTCAGCAGCTGTAGTTGGCGCATTTTGATCTTTACCATTTTGGTGTGTTGTTCCCTTGGCAGTCCACTGCTGTACGATTCTCGAGTTGTTGCATTTCTTGATTGTGGGCATCCATGTTTCCATGATTTTTGTTCCACTATCCCTGTTGATATTGTTAGGGTAAGGTCTTATGTGAATTGCCTCTTTGACCCTGTGTGTGTGTACGAGGATCACGATCAATAAACTTTACTTCGATCCAAAGTGGGCTGTGTCCAGTCTTGCCGATATAGACTGAATCCTGTAAATCACACCATCTTGTTTAACAGGCTTCACAGGGTCTTTTGGTTGTGCTAGATGTGATCTTAATGTAGTCTTCAACTTGAAAACAGCATGTATGCCTCGTTGTTGTGGGCAGCGGCAAATTTGTGGATAGGCCTTTGACGTAGGGATGGATCGTCGGCTCAGCACTAGTACTCAGTTTTCTGGTCTTGGTGATTTTTTGTAAGAAAGAAAGAGGGTAACCATTAGAGACCAGAACAGAAGACAGGTGCGTTTTCTCCTTGGAGATAACAGAGGGTTTTGCTATGAGACATTTGGCACGCTCATAGAGGCACTTGACAACACCGTGTTTTACTGAAACAGTGAGAATCAAAATGCACTTATCACAGCTGGTAAAAACCAACCAATCACAGTGGAGCATCCTGCTTAAATGGTGATGTGTAACCAGTCGACATCATTGCCTGATGAAGACTAGCAGTATACAGTCGAAAAATGTCACAATGTACAACATAAGTGATCACATCATGAGACAAATGAGAATACTTGATTATTATTGAAAAATGATTGTCAACATGCACATAAATTAATTTATGTCAAAGGTAAACTATTAAAAGTGAAGAACAGTTCCCAAAAGATATTGTCAGTTGTCTGTTGGCCAACTGCCATCTGAATATTAGACCCTCGTTGACTGTCGGTCAGCCAACTGTTGGCTGAATCTCAGCTGTCTGTTGACCAACTGTTGGCCATTTGTAGTCCGACAGTTGGGTGCTTGCTGGCCATCTGTTGGCTGTTATTGGCCATCTATCGGCTGACTCTTGGCTGCTTGCTGGCTATCTGTCGGCCAAGCGTTCGCTGTTTGTTGACCATCTATCGACCAACTGTTGGCTGCTTACTGGCCTTCTTTTGGCCAACCATTGGCTGTTTGTTGGCCATCTGTTGGCTGACTGTTTGGCTGTTTGCTGGCCATCTGTCAGCCCACTGCTGGCTACTTGCTGGCCATCTGTTGGCTGACTTTTGGCTGTTTGCTGTCCATCTGTTGGCTGACTATTGGTTGTTTGCTGTCCATCTGTCAGTAAACTGGTGGCTGTTTGCTGTCCATTTGTCAGCCAACTGTTGGCTGCTTGCTGTCCATCTGTCAGCTGATTGTTGGCTGCTTGCTGTCGATATGTCAGCCAACTGTTGGCTTTTTGCTGACCATCTGTGGGCTCCTTGCTGTCCATCTGTCAGCTGATTGTTGGCTGCTTGCAGTCCATATGTCAGCTGACTTCAGGCCCGTGACCAGGATTTTATGTGGGGGGTGCTAATGAGGCCAAAGTGGACCAAATTACTGAAATGTATTTTTCATTGTCTGATCCATTTATTTGGGAAAGTAACTATACATGTGAAATTGTAATGACAAAGTACA
Organism: Platygyra sinensis; assembly: GCA_019787425.1. Lineage (NCBI taxonomy): Eukaryota > Metazoa > Cnidaria > Anthozoa > Scleractinia > Merulinidae > Platygyra > Platygyra sinensis. Next base: position 6,513 of record JAHPZR010029522.1, on the reverse strand, counting down.
TGGTAGGAACTGAATATTACATTTATCGAATAAAACTGTTTGAATTAAGTTATAAAGCAGACAATGTAAAATAATACTGTATATCAAAATACTGCAGAACTAATCCCTCAGAATAGTCCAGAGCTACAGCCTCCATGGGAGTTTGGTGCCAAACAGATTTACCACCTCATCGAAAACAACTTTAACTTGATAATGTATATGCATTAGTGCGAGGGATGACAGCCTTTCCTGTCCCATGCATGCCCTGTTATATGAATGCAGCCATTGCAGGGATTGTGGCACATATCTTGAGGAGTGCACATATATTTGAAAAGAGATCACCGCATTCCTTAAAGCTAGGCACACACTAGGGGACTAGTCGCCTACACTTGAAAATTGACCAATTTGTGGGACTATTGGTCCCTGCGTCTAGTCCCAGAAATCAAACTAGCTTAATTCGTGGGACTAAATCCCTGTGACTAGAGTTTCAAGGCAAAATACGAGAACACACTAAGGGACTGGTCCCCAAAGCAAGTCCCTGCGACAAGTCCCCATGACTAGTCCCCTAGTGTGCCGACCTTAAGAGCTTTGGCTGCTGTATTTGGCCCGTCTCCCTTCGGTTTAGATCGCTCCCTCGTCATTGGCTCACTCGTCTAAACCCCCATGCAAAGCGTGTTAATTTCATTATTCATTTAGATAAGCTCAGGCATCTGTGAGCTCATTGAAATATTCTGAATGGCTCGGGCTACTAGAGTGCAGCTGGTTTTAGTTCCCACTGAATACACGTACATTACTCCTTTTACCATTCTTTGATCTTGCTTTGATATCACTGTTAAGTTTTAAACTTTAATTTAACTGACTACACTCCTTAACTTGGATATTGAGTATCAAAATGCAGACTGTTGACTTTTTGCTGGCCGTCTTTCAGCCAACTGTTGGCTGTTTGCTGGCCATCTGCTGGCTGCTTGCTGGCCATTTGTCGGTCAACCATTGGCTGTTTGTTGTCCATCTGTCAGCCCACTGTTGGCCGTTTGCTGTTCACCTGTTAGCCGAGTGTTGGCTGTTTGTTGGCCATCTGTCAGCTGACTGTTGGCTGTTTGCTGTCCATTTGTCGGCTGACTGTTGGAAGTTTGCTGGCCAGCTGGTTACCATGGGAGCAATTGATCACAATAACCAAACTGTTACTTACCAGTCTTGGACTGTCTGCCAGTCAGTGAAGATGCCACCAGTACATTGAGCCCCACATTCAATCAAACGACCAACCAAACTACAAGCAAAACAAAAGATACTAACCACTAAAGGTATGTTAAACTTCATAATCCTACAAAACACAGAACCACAAGCTGAAATGTGTCAGGTTACGCAGGTTAAAGGATTGATCAAAGTCAGCCAATAATTTACTAAGGCTTTCTAGGATCATTAATAATTCATGACCAAATTTAAATAAAAAGCAGAGTTTTTACAGTTTTCTTCATTTTCTTCCAAGTGTTAATTTTACTCGTGAAAGTTTGGGAGAACTCGAAAAAGCTGTGGAAACACTCACCTGCGGCTTGTGTTCCCACAGCATTTCTCGTTCTCCCAAACTTCCACTCGTGTTTGTATAACTCGATAGAAACATGGTACATGTTTTCTATTTCTTAAATACCAAGACCTCAAGCTAAATAACTGTTATCCTTTGTGGTGTCCCTCTTAGTCAATAATGAGTTAATATTGTTAAGTCCCTAGTTTGACATTTAAGGTAGTAAGTTACATACTACATCTCATGGCAACATATTCACACAAAAAACTCTTATTACCTTCCAGAAGCAAGCAAATCATAATCATTTGCCTTCCAGCCAAACTGAAAGACAGATTGATACAAATAATCAGTACTTTCAAGCCTTGTATGACTGAGTTGTATAATATTTTATATTTCACTTCTTGGTGACAAGCAACAAATTATGATCAGCATGATTCTCAACAAGCTCCCTGTGTAGCTAATGTCTATACCTTCGATAGAAGTGTCCAAGACCTCCAAAATCATGGACACATAGCTAAGAAAACACTAAGCTAGCTCATCAACAAGCCCAGCTGGCTTTTCTGGCCCTTATAAGCATCTGTAAAGTTTACCTCAGTCTATGTTTTCAAGTGAAATTGCAGCCTGATTTAAGTTCTCTTACAGCCAGTGAAATTAGAGCTGGCATGCCAGCTCTTAGCAACAAACAACAACAAGCTTTGTTGCCAAATTAATTAAAAAGTTAAACTTAATTTTCAATAATATATTGATACAAAGAAAGATAACATTTACTCAGAATAACTGAAAAGCTAATCGAGCTAAGTAAGCTAAGACAAAATAATGCTTAAATATAGGAGGTAGGTTGGCACTAAAGCTTGAGCAAAGCAATAAGTCAATCAATACAAAAAGAAAAAGTAAATAGATAAATAAAAATAAATAAATAAATAAATATTCAGTTGAAACCTCATGAACAGTAAGATGTTTAACTTGACTTTGTTTTTAAATGTTTTAAGGGGGAGGCGTTTTATGCTTTCATCAATGTGCTTCCAAACTTTTACAACTGCAAAGCAAATGTTGAATTTAGCATTGGTTTTTAGTTATTTTTTTTTAAAGAAAAGTACCTCTGGCATCTTATAAAATTTATACAGTCATGTGTCTGGTTGTTTCAAGTTCAAGGTTACCTTTCATAAACATCTTCTTGTTTTTGATATCGATATTAATTTGAAATGGTTTCATGGAATATCAAAAGCGCAAAAAATCTATGATCATTGTTGGCAACAGACCATTGGATCTTGTTATTGACTGAGTTAAATTCAATTATATGTTGACCAGTAAACGCGAACGTTTGTAACTTGATACTTCTAATTTTCTCTTAAAGGTATGCAACATGATCCCCTTGTTTTCTCGTAAATGTTAGGGCAATGTGCAGTTCCAGAAAATATCCACACTCCCCCCACAGAAGGGATTTGAATTTCCTAGGGGGTGGGGGCTTCTGTAAGGCCAAAAAATGTAAAGAAATGTATGAAGCTTAATAGGAATATTTTCCAGAGGGATTGGGAGGGGGGTTCTTAGGTCTTAGGTCTTTGGATATTTTCTGGAATTGCACAATGTGCTTTTTCTTCACTGCTGGAAATAAATGAATTTTGCATTGGTATTTCTGTCAGTAATTAGTAATTATCAAATACTTTCACTTCTACTGTTGCATGCGCTCACTTGTTCTAATTATGCATAAATTGTGATTGGCTAGTCTCTGGTATTTATATCCTCTGTCACCGTTGAATATTCACTCACGCTAGCAACCCACGCAGTTTATACTTCAGCACGTTAAAAATCTAGATTCCTGATGCCTACGGAGAACATTATTCTTCAACATCCTCAGTCCAGTTAGGAGAAGCAGGTGCTAGCAACCAGGTTGGTGGCCCTGTTGTGGATCACGTTTTCTCTTTGTTTATAGATTACCTGCAGAACCAACTAGAGACGAAGGCAAAAAAAATGAACAGAAGTCAAAGATCAACAAAAGAGGTTGTTCGATTAAAGTTTAGAGGCAACCAAAAGCAGTTAGAGCTCAATGCGGCAATCGATTCCATTTTGGAGAGCATTGAATCTGAGACCCAGCAGAATCAACCCAGCAACAACTGCATTCGAAGTCTAGCATAGGACACGAAAGAACTTCTGCGAAAGAGGCAAAAGTTGATCAAGATCGCCGATAAAAGTAGAGATGGTTGGCAGGTCATCGCCAAGTCTGAGTCTGATGAGCTGGCTTCAGGATCAGAAGACGAAGAGAGCCTCAAAAACGCTTGGGAGACTGCTAGTCATAGATGCTGGCAGGAAGACCAGGCAAACAATACAAACTGTAAGCGCGGAAAAAAGATAATGACTTCAATGACTTCATTTTACTTTGTGAATTCTCATAATTTGGATCTGCTTGCGCATCCTACCATATTTCTTGTATGTCTCATTATTACGGGAATTGAAGGGTAAAATAATTTACGTCCAGTTGAGCGAAGCAAATTAGAATGTAAATGAATTTTCTGCTGGTATTCCAGAAATTAGTAATGCTCAAATACTTTCACTTCTACTGTTGCATGTGCTCGCTTGTTCTAATTATGCATAAAATGGGATTGGCTAGTCTCTGGCATTTATATCTTCTGTCACCGTTGAATATTCACTCACACTAGCGATACACGCAGTTTATACTTCAGCACATATCCCACCTTCTCACCCAGCTTACTGCAGTTGTTGTTGTTTTCGATATACAGGCCATAGGGATGCTTATTACGAAGGCTTCTGATGTTTCAACTGTGGAAAATATGGTCACTGGGCCAAAGATTGTTGATCTGCCTTCTGGCCAGGATCTGGAGGCAACAGTTATCAATTCTACTATAATCACAACTCCTTTACCGGACCTTCATACGACAAGCCAGCAGGAGGAATTCAGTCAAGCCAACCAGCTATCAAGTATTGAGTAAGACTTAGTGAAGGTACCAGCAATTGTAGAAAATAGGTCCGCAATGCGTACATGTGTGGCTTACGAGTCCAATTGCTTGTAACACGTAATTGAAGAAAAACTGAAGGGAAGATTATGAGTTGGAGGTAGATGGTGATAAGTCAGTTGTAACATTTGGATTAAATTGACCATAACTTACATTGAAAACTTAATGTTGGACAATGGAAGAAGAATTAACTGTCTGGATATTTCGGTCAGAGAGGAAGTATGGATTGACAATATCTCTCCAGAGATGAACACTTTTCCATATGATGGTCAATAAAAAAGATCAGAATTGAAATTCTCATATATTGCCTCTACTGACAATTGTACAAATGGTTAGTAGCAATACTATGTGTATGAAAGTAAGTGAAAGGGTGAGCTCATAAGCTTTTTCAGGCGAGGACTTTTCAAGGATTTTCCAGGACCCTACTTTGCAAAATGTTGTATTGAAAGCTTTGTTTTGGGCATAAACATGTGCACATGCAGAAACACCAGAATATGGGAGCTTGAAACCATGTGCAAACCTGACACTCACTGTACATTAGTGGTTCAATGGACATGTGCAAAGGCAACGAGAAAACAATGGGAACAAATAAAACAAGTGTTTTCATACATTTTGTAAGCATTTTGAGAATTTTATTTTCTGTATACCTGAACATTTGTTTTCATTTACTTTAAAACTCATAGGCGTTGATATTTTTCGATTTCGCTCAATAAACAAATGAAGGACATTCAAGAACCAAAACCAATTTTTTTCAAGTACTTTCAAGGCCTTTAAATCAGACTCCTGAAATTCAAGGGTTTTCAAGACGCATATTAACCTTAAAGTGAAAATATTAGAGTTATTACTCAATTTGTTGAAATTTATTATTTTTTGATTTGAAAATCTCACTATAATAAACATACACTAGTCTATTGTCATTCTCTGGCCTTTTTTGACCAAGAAATATCCCTGGATAAGCTAACTCTCCAGAATATTTATCTCTAAATATACTTAAAAGTACACTTCTTTCTTTTAGTGCTATGTTGTGAATTTGCGCTTGCTCACTGCCTTCAAGTAAACCAGTAGCAGTTAATATAGTAAATAATTTACTACTGTACAGTTGGAAAGTCTCACTTTTTCAGCAGTGGTGACATTGTGTTTGCCACAACTGATTACAGCAAGAGCAACTGAAATTTTCTGATTTCATCAGTAATCGCTGAGCTATATGCATTTTTCTTATTCTGATATTGAGACTGGTTTGCCAGTCTCTCTTGTCTAATATGGTCTGCTGATTTTTCTTTACGATATTGAGGTTGGTTGAACAGTGTCTGTTCTCTACATTTGGCTAATTCATTGGCATTATTTTGTCTTTGATACTGAGATTGGGTTGCCAGTCTCTTTGTTCTAGATTCAGAAGATTCATTTGCACATTTTGCTTTCTTTTCCTTAGATTTTTCACTTTCATTTGCCCTTCTCCTTTTCTCATATCACTGAAAGGCAAATGTTCAATTTTTGGACTCTCATGAACATTATGCAGGTCAAGCTCATTATCTATGGCAAAGACACCTTTAATTTCAATGGAACAACCCCTATTTTGTAAGCAGGAAATTTGCAAATATGATACAATTCAGTTTTCAATTCCTTCAATGGTAAGCAGAGTGCATTTCCCAAATGAACGGGGCATTCCGTGCAAATCACTGAAATGAGCATAAAAAAATGTTAAAGCTTTGTTCTGAATTCTTCATTACTGCAACTGTAATTAATTCAGATGGTTATGAAACAACGATTGTAGTTAAGTCGAAAATTTGAAAACATTTCTGTCAGAGAATTTTGAAGAGACATGTATGGACCATTATAGATTATTTGATGTCATGAACTTGTCCAACTTCCTGTTAATGCCTTTTCTAATGTGTATACTTTATTGTAAATTGAAACAATGCTTCTCCAACTCATTAATAATTCATTAAGTTAAGACAAAGGAAATCCCAACTGTTACAGTGGTTTGGATATACCTGGTCTCAATTAGCAGATTTTGACGATTTTACTCCTCTGTTTACTCCTTAGTTT
>JAHPZR010029521.1:0-13147 GCA_019787425.1 Platygyra sinensis | reverse complement strand
TGGTTTGCTCGTCGGGAACTTCTGGGCAATCGTGCGGCTCGTAAACACTAGTTGGATAATAGTCTGGAGCTTCACACTGAGATCTTTTAACTGCATCTTCTCGAGATTTAGACTGCAATAAAGACTGGTCAGCAACCCTTAAATTTAGGAAGGTTTTAACAGTCCACAAGGTACTTGGGATACTTCTGAGTTTAGAGAACACAGACTTCAGTCATTCGCACTCCTCAGGGAAGTAAGACCATGACGGGGACAGGCGATATGCGCGATCGAGCATAGTTAACAATAGGCCACGCTTGTACCTATTGTGGACATGACTGTGGTAATGGAGGAGCAGACCACTGTTTGTTGGCTTTACCAACACTTAAGTTTCGATACGGGGCGCTCGGTTTAGGAGTCAAATACCAAGGAAGGGGAGCATTCCATCATTTTCGACCTCCATAGTGAACTTGTTGGCGGGGTGTTGAGAAAGTGGAGAAGTATTGGAACTTAGTGTCGTAGGGAAGGCCAAGGCCAAGGTAGTTCCCTGGCTGTGTTTTGCTCAATCAAGGCAGATAGATATATATGTAGATTTCTATTTTCTGTAGTGTTTAATTCACACTTTTTCATAGAAAATATTGTTTTGCCACTCTAAGGGCTTTCTCTCCCACTTCATCTCTGGAATTTGACAAAATTTAGAGTCATTTTACTGTTTCCCACCTTCCTGTTTCTAGTTTATTTGTAGTTTCAATACTGAAATATTTAGTTGTTTTGTCCCTGTGTTGAACATGCTTACTACTTGCAAGAGCAAGTAATTTCTCTTCATGTGTTTACTGAGCAGTAACCCTGGGGGAGGGGGGGTACTCCCTTACAAGGGCTTAATGGTGATGTGCGGCCAGCCAGGGTATGTTTTTCAGGATTTTTGTATTAAACAGGGTATCGAATTTATCACTTTTTGTCTTAATCAGGGTATCGATTTATCAATTTTTGTCTTAATTGGGATATCATTTCTTGGACGACAAACAGCAAAATTTTTACAAGCCCTTGTAAATTAATATTGACTTCCGTTGACTTTGGCATTTATACCAGGTACATTAAATTTCCATTGATTACACAACAAGAAAGCCGCACAATTTGTGACTGCAACTTTTGATTTATGTCTTAAACAGGGTATCAAAAATCGGAATTCTGTCTAAACAGGGTAGGAAAATCAACGATATTTGTCTTAAACCAGGTCAGGGTATGAGGGGCCGGGCCGCACCTCCCCACCCAGGGATATATCGAGTACCCCCCGGGGCAATAACCATGAATAGTTCTTCTTCTGGGGTCAGCTTGGCTGTTTTAGCCGCTTTCTTTAGGAAGGGATCCTTTGAAAACATTTCACTACTAATTGAGAACTTTTAAGAGACCTACATCGCTCATAAAAAGGCCAACTATGTTGGTAAGACCAACAACCTAGATTCAAACATCAGATCTCTGAGTTTTTAGTGCACATCTTCTTCACTTGAAAGTAATCATTGCAAATTTCCTTACATTTGTTGGTCCAATTTATTATTGCTCTCAGATTCCCCCTTCCCCATTGACCAAATTAAATTGCTTAAAAATATATACAGGTTTAACAAATTAAAGCAGAGGTAAAAATTGAGCTACAATTACAACAATTCTGGTATGAGGATAATACAATTTATTATATAAAAGTCAGTGGTATACCGAGTGGTAACAAATTGATAAAAACGATACGATATATCCTCACATGTGAAGATATCAATGATTTCACTGACATTAGGTTTGTCTCTTATATTGTACTTAAATTGGTCGGTGGATCATCGAAACATCTTCGGGTCTTCCTCGAAAGTCTTCAGCAATCTTCGGAAATCTTCGGACTTCTTTGGAAATTCTCGGAAAATGGTAGGAAATCTTCGGAAAATCATCAAAAACGCCATTATCAGTATGTTTATATACTAAAAAGAACATTACACGTTAGCTCGAAGATATGGATTTTAATTTCTCGTGGCAAGAGCAATAGTTCGCTTCGCTCACTCCTGAGATATTGTTCTTGCCACTCGAAAATAAAATTCATATCTTCCCGCCACCGTGTAATATCCTCTATTTAACAAATAGATTCCATGTTGCCGTGCGTTTGTTCAGTAATAGATCACAGATGACATCAAAATGTGGTAAGAACAAAAAAGTGGCACACGAGGAGTAGCAGAGTGTGTCACTGATGTTCTTACCACATTTTGGCGTCTTCTGTGATCTATACTGAATCAGACGCACGACAACATGGAATCTATTTGTTTTACATAATAACGAAAAGTATTTCAACAAAACGCGAAAGCCGGCTTTTGCCCCGCCTTTGCCCACTTTGGCGAAGACGGAAAAAAAGCCATTTGACATAATCTTTTATCTATACAAAATAAAGCAATTTCATTGGTTACTGTGCATAGCAAAGAATTGTGATTGGTCGAGAAAAATCACGCCACTGTCAAACTACCTGTCAAACCTGATGCGAGCGTCGCTCCTCGTGGAATGAACTTACAGCGAAAGCAGAATGGAACTGCGAAATCTACAAATCTTGAAGAAAATGCTGGAAAAATCAAGTCAGTTTTTGTCATCAGAGCAGCCCTGTGAGCCGAGAGGCTTGGACATTGCCTTGAAAATTGAAGAAGTTGAAAAAATACCCTCGGAAAACTTGTGGTCGCGGTCAACCTAGAAGCCAGTTGATTTGAGTTTTGAATGAAAGGTCTGAAAGGAGTGTAAATGATGGTGGAGACTCTTGTCTTCTGTGGTAGGTGATTCTCAAATCAGTTTGATACAGTGTCGGAGACACATTTTAGCTGCGATACTGTTGGCCGTGAGCTGTGGTTTGCTATACTTAGTTCTCTGCTGTGCCCTGAAACGGACAGGAACAGCTCACATCGGAAAGCAAGGTTATGTGTTTATTTTACCGATTTTAAGAAGTGATGTTTTGATGTTTCATTCCTGACATCAATCGGTGTGTCAACAGTTGTTTTGACACTGGGAAAAGTTGAATGTTTTAAATAAATCAATCTCAGAAACATTTTGTTTATTGGGTCTGTAAAATTCGAGATAAAGCAATGGTTCTCAGCTTTTTAAGACCAAGTTTGTGCGTGGTTTAGTCTCGCTCGACTGTCGACTGACACTGCTCGAAAACTTTTTCTGGGTCATTTTCTAAAAGAAACGGCTTTATCTTTCTTCTTCTGGCTTCTCGAACCTGTTCAATGCCTCAGCAAGACTTTTTTGTACCTTATCTTTTGCCCAGTCACGTAAAATATTATCCTAATTCTCAAAACTTTCCGCCATTTTAAAACAGCATAGGGGGGAACTGTGTAATGATGACGTCAATCGTGCATCTGTCCTCTAATAGATCATAGGCGAAAACCAATCAAAATGCAAGGATAACTTGGGTTATTATGGGTTTCGACAAAACACTGACCCCCGGTCAACTGACCCCTTACTGACCCCCTTATAAAATTAATGGGAAAATGAAAATTAAAAAAGCACAGAACTATCAATGGGACCTGATTCAATAAATTTAGCTTACCTGAAACTTCCAAGATGGCGGTCGCGTTGCAGATTTCCAACGCCCTCCTCATTTGACTGAAGGATTTGTCATGGAAAATCAAGCACAGAATAAGTGAGAATGTTAGCAAGCACTGAAAAACTGAAACTGAAAACTTTATTTATACTCGAGGGCCTGGAGCTTATTAGGCTCCTAGCTTAAATAGCTTAATGAGTCGAGTATAATACTAACAAATGAGCACGGTATTTGCTCCCGCTAGAAAATTAAGCAATCAAAATAGCGAGGAAATTCTGGCAAATTAACACGCACGCAACTAACTGGAGCGACACCCTCACTATTACAACAACCGAAAGTTTATTATGGCAAGCTTGTAGTCCCAGGTCCCTCGCCTTCCACATGCACAATCTACGTTGCACATATCTTTAGTCATGGACGGTAAGTGGCGTTACTGTTTTCCATTGATTTACCTCTTAATTTGCACCTTGTATTATGCAAATTATGCCATCAATACATTATGAAATCTATTTTTGTTATTTTCCTGGCAGATGAAATTCGATTTCCGAAGATTGCTGAAGACTTTCGAGGAAGACCCGAAGATGTTTCGATGATCCACCGACCAATTTAAGTACAATTTAAGAGACAAACCTAATGTCAGTGAAATCATTGATATCTTCACATGTGAGGATATATCGTATCGTTTTTATCAATTTGTTACCACTCGGTATACGACTGACTTTTATATAATAAATTGTATTATCCTCATACCAGAATTGTTGTAATTGTAGCTCAATTTTTACCTCTGCTTTAATTTGTTAAACCTGTATATATTTTTAAGCAATTTAATTTGGTCAATGGGGAAGGGGGAATCTGAGAGCAATAATAAATTGGACCAACAAATGTAAGGAAATTTGCAATGATTACTTTCAAGTGAAGAAGATGTGCACTAAAAACTCAGAGATCTGATGTTTGAATCTAGGTTGTTGGTCTTACCAACATAGTTGGCCTTTTTATGAGCGATGTAGGTCTCTTAAAAGTTCTCAATTAGTAGTGAAATGTTTTCAAAGGATCCCTTCCTAAAGAAAGCGGCTAAAACAGCCAAGCTGACCCCAGAAGAAGAACTATTCATGGTTATTGCCCCGGGGGGTACTCCATATTTCCCTGGGTGGGGAGGTGTGGCCCGGCCCCTCATACCCTGACCCGGTTTAAGACAAATATCGTTGATTTTCCTACCCTGTTTAGACAGAATTCCGATTTTTGATACCCTGTTTAAGACATAAATCAAAAGTTGCAGTTACAAATTGTGCGGCTTTCTTGTTGTGTAATCAATGGAAATTTAATGTACCTGGTATAAATGCCAAAGTCAACGGAAGTCAATATTAATTTACAAGGGCTTGTAAAAATTTTGCTGTTTGTCGTCCAAGAAATGATATCCCAATTAAGACAAAAATTGATAAATCGATACCCTGATTAAGACAAAAAGTGATAAATTCGATACCCTGTTTAATACAAAAATCCTGAAAAACATACCCTGGCTGGCCGCACGTCCCCATTAAGCCCATGTAAGGGAGTACCCCCCCTCCCCCAGGGTTACTGCTCAGTAAACACATGAAGAGAAATTACTTGCTCTTGCAAGTAGTAAGCATGTTCAACACAGGGACAAAACAACTAAATATTTCAGTATTGAAACTACAAATAAACCAGAAACAGGAAGGTGGGAAACAGTAAAATGACTCTAAATTTTGTCAAATTCCAGAGATGAAGTGGGAGAGAAAGCCCTTAGAGTGACAAAACAATATTTTCTATGAAAAAGTGTGAATTAAACACTACAGAAAATAGAAATCTACATATATATCTATCTGCCTTGATTGAGCAAAACACAGCCAGGGAACTACCTTGGCCTTGGCCTTCCCTACGACACTAAGTTCCAATACTTCTCCACTTTCTCAACACCCCGCCAACAAGTTCACTATGGAGGTCGAAAATGATGGAATGCTCCCCTTCCTTGGTATTCGACTCCTAAACCGAGCGCCCCGTATCGAAACTTAAGTGTTGGTAAAGCCAACAAACAGTGGTCTGCTCCTCCATTACCACAGTCATGTCGACAATAGGTACAAGCGTGGCCTATTGTTAACTATGCTCGATCGTGCATATCGCCTGTCCCCGTCATGGTCTTACTTCCCTGAGGAGTGCGAATGACTGAAGTCTGTGTTCTCTAAACTCAGAAGTATCCCAAGCACCTTGTGGACTCTACTGTTAAAACCTTCCTAAATTTAAGGGTTGCTGACCAGTCTTTATTGCAGTCTAAATCTCGAGAAGATGCAGTTAAAAGATCTCAGTGTAAAGCTCCAGACTATTATCCAACTAGTGTTTACGAGCCGCAAGATTGCCCAGAAGTTCCCGACGAGCAAACCAAAGCCTCAGCTCATTGATCAACAATGCGTTGTGTATAACTTCAAGTGTGACCAGTGCGATGCTGGTTATGTTGGAAACACCTGTGGACATCTATTCATACGCGTCGATGGACATAGAAGCAAGACCTCGTCAGTGCGCAAGCACTACCATAATAGACACCCAGGCAGGATTCTGGATGACCATCACAGTTGTTTTAACATGTTGAAATAATGCCAGAACAAGTTTGATTGTCTTGTTAATGAGATGTTACTCATTAAACAATTACGCCCGTGTTTAAATGTGCAATCAGACTCAATTCGAGCTAAGGTCATGGTTTAACTTATGCAAATTAATGACCTAGACTCTTAGTTACTCTTGAAATTGCATATTTAATTTAGTTTCCCTTGACAATGGTGCCAAGATGTCGCTGAAACGTTGGACTCTTTTATGGTTAGTTTTTGCCTGTATATGCTTATCTAAATCATTGCTGAATAATATTATTATTATTGTTATTATGATTGGGAACATGTTTACTAAAGGTGCCTGGCCAAGTGTTGATAAATACCCTTTACCAACACTCGATTGATATTTGATCAGCAATCCATCAACACCTTGGTTGACAGTCAAATCGACACACCATTGACATCTCAGTCGGCAGTCACATATAATTCAGTTGACACTTGGCCAACTCTCGCCTAACTTTTGATTGAATGCCAACCAAGTATTGATCAGGATGTCAATCAAGGGTATTGATACACACTCGACCATGCATGCCTTTAGCAGGCATACATTGTTATTTGATGATGTATATTTTTTGTGTCTTAGTGTCGCTGTTGTGTTTTTCCTTTGCTACGTGACAAACAATATTGTAAGTAAATGCACCTTTCTTGGACGTAAAGTTCTACGAGCTGTGGTTGGTTCCAAAACCTCAGGTTTCTGTAAATTAAAATAGCTAACAATTAATCATTAACATAATTAATTAACATTTGTGGCTACTAACTATAATTAATTCAATTGTAATAAATCCTCATAATTATAACTTTTTCGAAATTACTTTTATCATGACCCAATAAACAAACTAAAATGTAAAAGGTTTCACATGATCGTAAGAGTGCTCGATGCAAATACATGCAGAGCGAAATACTAATTCAAGATAGAAATTGTAACACAGTTATCATGACCCAATAAAAATACTTACAGTCAATTCTACAGTTGCACCCTGATCATCACTTTGGACTTAAAGATACAAAATAAACAACAACAATAAAGTTAGTATGTCACTTCAGCATTTCATTTGTAACAATGAAGAAAAATCTAAAGTTTCCTTTGTATAGGGATTTTACAAAGGAAAGGCCAACTGTTCCAGTCTTTTTTACAAGACCATCTAACAGTCTTATAGCAAGTTGCCAATGGGCTAGTTTTAAGTGAAAAGAAACAATGCTATTGCTTGTTATAGGATGCCTCATTTCGGTTGTAGTATTGGATTTTCTGTCTAGATGTCATATCTTCATGCCCTCTTGTTAAATGTACATGCATCTTTTAATGAGTCATTGAAACCCTTGGTGTTATGAAGCATTTAAAGCATAACTTTAGATGCTTTGTCTGTATTGATAAAAAAGTGAAAACTATGACGTTAATCGAACAATACCCTTGATCTATACCCTTAATCGATATCTCGATTGGTATATGTACTTGATTGAAATACAAATCGATACTTGGTCAACATTCAGTGGACAGTCTTGACCAACAGCCAGTTGATAGTCAGCCGAGTGTCAATGGAGTGTTGCTCCAGTGTCAAACAAGGTGTTGATAGAGTTTCAATTGAGTATCGATCAAGGTGTCAATCAAGGGTAATCTTGACATGGTCGTAGATGCAGTTAACTAGTACACATGATCCATCTTGAGAACTACCTGTAGGAGTTTCTAACGCTAAGTTCCCTTGATCAGTTAATGGGCCTCTGTCAAAGAAACAAAATATTAAATGGTAATTTAGTTATTGCTTCATCAAGTACTACATATTATTATAAACTAGTACTAAAAATAATTGTTTTTATAAAATTTAGACAAAATTCAACCACAATCCAATATGATGAATTGAAATTGTGAAAAATAATAAGAAGGGAGGAAGAAAATGAATACAATGGTTCACTACCTAGCAGCCATATCCGATGTCGGTTGTGAAAGTGATCTTGCCATTTCACTAACAAGTTTTGATGCCTAGAAATCAAAGCATATTATCAACAACAAATTAAAGTAGCACATATTTTTCAAAACTTTATTTTTCATGGCAGACAACTTGTACAAAATGCCCCTTTAAATGTAGGTCACAATTTAGGTCCAGTAACACATGTAAAATTTATTACAGATTTATTATTTGTGACATTTTCTTTGTCAAATTGAGAAGTTCTTTCACACACCTTAGTCAAAATAGTGTCATTCAATTCACCCTCCTGAGCTAAAATAGAACAAGAGAGCAGTTTAGTTATAACACATCATGGCTTTCAAGATGGGTCTAAGCATGGGTGAGTAGAGAACTGTCACATCAAAATCAAAGTATCATTTTATAATAAGGTAATGATATTTTTCTAATCTTCAATTTTTCTCATCCTGGGAGACCCAAGATCATTTAGTGAATTAAGTCAAAAGGAAGATAATGGGCAAGGCCTGGCGGAGCAAATGAATGTAATCTCCCAACTACGTGAAGCAACTTTCTGCTCCCGTGGTAAAAAAACTTTAGTTAGTGAATATCTATCCTTAAAGTGGTACAGTGGAACCCCGTTAATACAACCACCTTTGGGCCATGGAAAACCGGTCGTATTAACGGGATGGTCGTATGAAAGGGGTTCTTTAAATAGGAAAATGACTGACCAAGCTTTTTTTCGGGCCAGAATAAAGTGACCGTAATAACGAGGTGGTCGTATTAACGGGGTGGTCGCAAGGTGGGGTTCCACTGTACTATGATCAAATTTTTACCTCTTGATATTTTAGGTGTATCACATAGAATTCCATGAAAGAATCAAAACACCGTTTACGGTTTGCAAATATCTGCATTAGTTCTGAACATAGTTGATATAGAATACTGTTTATGAAGCCCGGCAAACAACAAAAAGGGAAACATAGATGGCGAGATTTTTGTTGGAAGGTCCACGACAGTGCACAATCCTTTGTTTTGCCCTCATACACTATCCATGAATTACGTAAACAACACGTTTCTATTGGTTAGTTTCTCAGAACGGAGTAAACCACTAATGTATTTTGTGCACCGTCAAGGCCAAAAAAGTGAACAAAAACACAAAACAAAGAACTTTGTCGAGTTTCATAACCATCCCCCTCTATTAACTATGTTCTGAAGATATTTAAGTTTGAAAAATGTGTTAAATATGCAAATGAGATGACTGAGGACGTCATACACTCAACTCAATATTATGTGATCTGCGGCACGTGCTAGACCGCAATAAAATAGGATTTTCAGGTTTTTAAAACTTCATAAAAAAAACAATTTTTATCCCAATCGAATCTTTTTTTCGCCAAAGTTCATTGCATGGAATATAGGTTCGGTTGGGAAAATAAAAATTTAGACGATATGGGCAATTTAAGCGGTACGTTATACACGATTACTAAAACTGTACAGTACGTTTTGACTTTTCACTGACAAATTAATTTCAATAAAGTATTGCTAAGTTTATAAGTTTTCCTCACAGATTAAATCATGCACAAACCGATTCTTTAAACATTCTTTATTCAAGCATGTGCATGTGCTCCAAGATAATCTGAGAATTTTTACAAGTTCTAGTTTTCTAATCTGCGGTATACATTGAAAGATAATCACGGTTTCAGGACAAACGTTGGTGTTTTTCTTGTTTAAGTTACTTCCCAAAGAAGAGATATTATTTGTATTTCTCTCTTTCCAGTTGAATATGTCATGGTACTTCTTAAGATCGCTTTGTAAGCCAATGGAAAGTAATGCTTGAAGGGAACATCAAATACAACACTGAGTAACAACAGTGTTTTGTTACCGTTTTGGGGTAATTTTTTTAAAATGCCGTTACTTTCGGGGAGCCGTTACTTTCGAGGGGACCGTTACTTTCGGAATTTAATAGGAGGGCCAAAAATTAATGTTACTTTTGGGTAGCCGTTACTTTCGGGGGGGCCGTTACTTTCGGAATTCTACGGTATCTCTGTAACGAAAAGAGATATTTGAAAAACGTAAACGGCACTTTCCTTCTCTTACAGACTACTTGTTTATGTTTTAAAATGGCTTCAATAGGAAAGATGCGATTTTCGTCATAGTACCACCAATGCCTGTTTTTCCAGGTAGTGAAAAAGATCAATATTCCAATGCAATTTATGTTATTAATTGATACTTTTTCAAGTTTGAGAGTTAACACAACTTGCGTATTTACAACCATTTGTTGAGAGTGTTAACCAAATGGAACATTAAATTAACAATTTACAACAACAGGGAAGCAGTGAGTTTGCATTTGAGATTGGAAAGCCCAAAGAGATTGTTACAGGATTTTTTCTTGTCAGTTTTGGTATACATACCTAAATAATCATGCAGTTTCATCTTTCTTATATGCTATTAAAATGAGAAAGAATGACAGAGTATCAAATTTAGAGTTGGCCAGTAATCATGTGACTGTATATAAATACATAAAGCCATGATAATAATGAGGCGTGTAATAACAACAATAAATTTGATAAGTAGGCCAAACTATGGCAACAAGCCGATGTGGACCTACTATAGCTGATGCCTAACTAATTTATAAATAAATAAAAAAAATAAATAAAGCGTAGAAAGCAGGAATTATTTTTATTATTATTAACCACGTTGTAATCATAGTTATAACATAACTAAAGCAAAGTGCGCGCTCTTATTGGCTAATTCAGCATATACTATTTGCCCATGGGTGTATGCTGATGACGTACTCAATAACTTAAGCAAAGCGCGCACTTTGTGATGTAGCTCAATTTGTTGCGGACTCACCCCCGCAATTTGTTGCAGACTCACACCCCTCAAGGAGCATTTAAAGATATAACACGCAGTTTCGTCAGTTTAACGGAGGGACATTTCAGTGAACATTGAAAATTGAAAACAGATACAAAATATCTTGTCATAAATTAATCGTGACCTGATGCGGTCGGGGTCAACTGTGAATACTCGATGAACGGTTTTCGCATGAACGAACAGTTTATTGTGTCGACTTCAGTACGTTTTTTAAAACAGAAGCCTTTGGCAAAATACTCTAATCTAGTAGAGCAAAGACTTTCTTACCATGGGAATTTTAAGGATTTCTAATGCAAAGGCTGCTTTCACTTCGCAGATCATCTCATAACCTCTTGCTTTAATCCTTTTTATTCGTCCTTCAACTGAATAAAATAAAAGTAATTAGTAGTCTTGTATGTGGATGAGAGCTTTTTTTGTAAGAAATAAAATGTTTCATACCTCTACTTCAAGTGAGATGGGGTGAGGTGGGGGAAGGAGTAAGTCTTGTATTCCCAGCTACATGTAAATACTACAAAATTTTGTAATATCAATATTAATTAGTTTTATCACCAGGAAAAATAAATCAGTTCATGATGTGCCAAGTCTTAACAGTCAAACTATTTTATGGTTTGTAAAGTAGTCAGTGTCACTCTGGCGCCCTCCCCGAAAGCAAAGTGACACAGGTTCCTCGTGAAGAGGTGAACGAACGTATCAGTAATCTTGATTAAAAAAAATTTAAGGAAAATGATGATCAAAATTAAAATATTACTTTTTAGTATATACTGAAACGGTGGATAGTGTTAAACGCGCACGCTGATTGGCTCGTCAAACTCCGAATATCCTGTGTTATTATTCAACAAATTGTAACACTATCCAAATATGGTCATGATGCTCTCGATATCTGTCATCCGTAGGTAACTGATATCCGACGGTATACGTAGCTTCGTACGTGGGAAGAAAAAGTGAAGTGAAAAAATGTCGACGAAAGGTTTAAACATGTTACAAGCTTGGAAATCAATTTTGTTATCAATTTGTTGAATAATAAAACAATTATCCTGCTCAATCTCGCGGAATATCGTCTGATTTTAGCCGACTCGGCCTACGGCCTCGTCAGCTAAGTATCAGACGACATTCCGCGCGATTTTGCAGGATAATTAAACCGCGCAGCCGTAGGCTGGGCGGTTTCTTGCTCTGCCTTCGGTTTATTTATTTATTTATTTTTTAGTTTTGTCGGTGAGCAGACCCAAACTCCGACTCACTCGGCCAATTGTCGTCACCGGATGATGTGATCATCAGCCAATTACAGGCCATTTCTCAGCTATTTTCGTCATATCCCCCCCTCAGGGACATTTTGTCAAGTTAGCAAATTAACTATTCAGACAGAACATGGCCGTCTGTGAGAAATATCTATTTGATCAAAATTGGGCCAAACTCCGTTGGAAATGCACATCAGGACATTTGCAAGGATAAAGAATGTAACTTAGGACGAGTTGCTGGCTACTAAGGCTGAAATTATCCAGAGTTAAGCTGTATTTTCGTTTTGCGTGCAAAACAGAAGATTTTGTAATCTGGAATTTTTGTTTCTGTTCACTTTCGAAGGGGATATAATATAAACGTATTATGTCTGGCCATGAATCACGCTGACGGTGATAAATGTAAGATCGTGTTTACTTCGCTAGAAGCAATGATGGAATTCTCTGGGGAAAAAAAGTTAAAACTTAGCCTTTACGCTCGTGAAAAACCCTCTTAACATATGTAAATTGATAGTCGTTTGAAAGGTCAAGGTATTTTTTCCTCCGACATAAACAAAATTCTCTGATTACAAGTAACGCTAGACCTGTCTCATGCAAAGAATGTTTCAAACCACCCTCTCCCTATTCACGTACACTCGCATGAAAAGTTTCTTGACACAGAGGCTTAGTTTCTGCTCAACAAATGTTGTCAAAGTGCAAGTCTCTTCAATTTTAAAGGAAAAAAAATTTCGTTGTGACGAGGTGGATTTGAACCCAGCGCTCTAGCAGGGCAGTCTTCCACCCTAACCACTAGACCACCGAGGAAAAGCTACAGAGAGATGGTTTAATTTAAGTACCATATCGGAAACCCGAACGCTATAAAGAAGCTAACCATTAACCCTAACCAATCCTTATCAGTATTTTCAGTGCTTAGGCCTATAATCAATATTTATCTTGTGTAGGCATCACAAGGTATCCAAAGGTAGTTTGAAATATGGGAACGAGTCCTAACCATCT
>JAHPZR010029519.1:0-12790 GCA_019787425.1 Platygyra sinensis | reverse complement strand
GTTCTAGCATCATTCGTATTGACGCAAGAATTGTTTCATCGTCAGTCAGCTCAAAATCATTGAACTCAAAAGTGTGTAGCTTAAAATGGTCAGCGCTGGGAAGTTCCAGGTCCTGAAACAGAGCAAACATTACATAAATAACTCTATCCAACGAACTTTGGAGAGAATGTAAAAAGCAAACCCCAGATACCCAAGAACGATAGAGAGAAAAAACAAAGTGATTGGAAGACACTTTCTCCCCCTCTATAATAACAATTTGCATAATTAAGGACAGCAAGAGCCTACCAAAACAGCAGCCAATTTCTACTCCTTAGACAGGAAAGCCTGTTTCTTTGACCATAATACGATGGTGACTGTCAACAACACTAATAAATTGTTATCAAAGACAACAGAAAATTCCTTGACTTTGACAATATATTTAAGTTTCCCTGACTATGATACTAAATTCTATGACTATTTACATACAGGCTTACATATTCAGAAGAATGTAACTGTTTATGAACTGCACTTAAACAAGCCTCAATAGGCATCAAACTCAGAAAATATGATATTGTACACAACCAGAAATCCACGTATCCCTGGACAAATTCAAAATCCTACCACCCTCAGTCACCATCATTATGAAGTTTTCTACATCTTCCAGATTCTTCTCTCGCAATCGCACACGAATAGCCAGTTAAAATCATTTTGGTGTATACAGGAATGTCATTACAGCAAATTACATTCTGATGAAAAATGCTCAAGAAAACCATTTTATTGAATTAGGACCACATATACAAATTAGAAAAAACATGTTCACAGCCAAGGGAAACTTTATCGACATAATTAAAATGCATAAACACAACTCATGCACACACTCGAGGGAAGGCTACTTAGGAGCAAATTCCTAAAACATACAATAATATATACAATTTCTTATACTTCACTTAAATACAACAATGATCAACTTCTCACAAGGGCTGCTTTCCGCGTGGGACATGTCAAAGTGACAAGGCTTTGAAAACCCGTGATGACGTAATGACAAACTGAAATGACATTCTATGTTTTCATACTATCCAGCAGACGTTCGCACAGCTGAAGGCTGATTTTCAGCGAATCTACTAGTAAGATATGGTGTTCTTTGTACTCTGTGAGTTTACTGCGTAAAGTATTTTTGTGCACGCTGGCCTACCATGAGCTTGTCAACTTCTGCTGGTTGAGCTGAGGCATGGTAAGATAAAACCTAAAAAAGTCATGATAACATCTCACTGAAGCAGCTTAATAGCAAGAACTCGAACAGGAAGCAAGAAACTAGATTGATTGAATTCAATGGCTAGCTTAGTCCAGGTATAACATGAAACAATTGTACAGCAGTTCAAAAATTAAAAAAGCCGCAAAATGTGACAGGCTTGAAATTCATCTTGTTAAAATACACTTATATGCCTGCATGAATTACCATCATCAGCATTATTCGTCATTATTTTTATTTCTTGGTAAAACCTACATTTTACAGTTGGACTGTAACAGGCGCTCTGTTCATAACAGAATACGTATGATAACATGAACCTTCCCAAGCATGAGACTGAACTCGAATGAAATACGTTTGAATGTCAGTAAATTCTGTTAGGAAAGGTCCCTTCCAAGTCGGGGCAGGCGAAAAATCGGCGAAGAAAAGTTGGAAAGAAAGCGAGGAGCCCTTGCTGCGCCAGTACCAAGCAGCTTTATAAAAGCTGATTTTTTATTGGGCAGAAAAGATCCTTTACACTATTCTGGCCAGTCGGCGGACAGTAGGGTCCACAGTGTGTTGCTTGTGTTTTAATACGAGGCCTATATAAAGGGCAGTTCTTTCGCCATACTTGTCTTGCTTGTTCGGCGAGATCTTACTGGAAAAGAATAGCTATGAAATTCTAGTGCGCTTTCCCTCCAACTTTTCTTTGCCGATTTTCCCTCGCTGTTTTGATCTTCCTTTGCCCCACTAACTGGCCCCAAATGTCCAACGATGGTTACAGGTAGGCTCGACTTCCGCCACTCCCTTGTGTTTGGTCTTTCGGGTGAGGAGCGCGGGCTCATTTCCCGAACAAGCGACGGGTAATCGAGCCTAGTTACAGGTAGACCCACCAAAGGAATCGGAAGGGGGATCATTAATGAATTATTAACCAAATTAAAACAACGGCTTCTGATTAAGACACTGGATTAATGACTTAAAATACGTTAAGAAATTCTTTACAAAAATCTTTGTCAAGGGAAAAGGGATACCGGTTCGAATGCGATGCATATACTGTATGTTCAATACTGTGATTTGTTTGATTTTGAGAGCTCTTTGATGTTCGGCTTTCATTTTTTGTTGTGTAGTATCGGGTGAGAGATTTTAATGAGCATGTAAATATTATACTTTTTAACAGACATACATATTTCAAGTTGAGAATGGTATTAACTATTCTGTAACACAACCAAATTCCTCCGAGAACCTTGGTATCGAAGAATTAGTAGAAAACATGGAACTATTGAGCAGCACCATCTCTCAATTTTTCATATATCTCTGATTGTAACCGTTTTTCTGGCAGTCGCCTGATGATTGCTTCCAACGAAGCATGAAACTCTGAGTAGCGATTGGTAGATGAAACTTGTCATATAACAGCAGGTTGAAAAAAAAAAGAAAGAATATTTTTCATTTTTCAAAACATGTTTTGGCATTGCCATGTCATCTTCAGTTGAAATGTTTGACGGTTGTACATTTCAGTTTTCACTGTACACGTAATTTCGTCATAGAATTACGCCATAAAGTTTACGTTAACAATCTGAATCTTGGAATACACTGGGAACAAAGGATTGTGCGCGAGGGCCAACAGCAGTTGAAACAGAATAAACAAAATAAATAAAATAAACATAAATTGAAAAAAAATAAAATCTATTTCAGCTTTACCCCTATGTCTTACCAATTGGGATTGGTTAGGACTGATCAGCAGATCAGACAGGGTCTATAAGATTAACAACACTTATTTTGGTTTGGTTTCTATGAAAATGTTAAAAAGCTGAGGATGATTTTACGGTAGAACTGTTTTCCCATCTGCGTCCTTAACTCATAGCAATGTTTCCATGAAAATGAATGTCAGTCCTGCAAATGTGCAGACTGGCCCGCTCAGGTCAGATGGAACTTCTACACATATCTGCAAAACGCCCTTATGATAGCCGTTTTTCTAAAATTGGGCAGATTGGATTGAGACAGCTACTAAGATGTTATTGCAAAAGTGATCTAGATATTAAGTTAGTTTTTTTTTTCTATATTAAAGGCTAAAAACATGTTCAGCGTGAAAGACGCCGTTTGCATAATGTTTATAAATCCACATATGGTGGGTGTAATGCCTGCTACATTGGTGAGACCAGTCGACACATTTGTACAAGTGTCCGCGAGCAGCTTGTGACGGACAAGGCTTCGCATGTTAACAAGCTCTTGCAGTCATCAGGGACTTGTCGTGACTCATGCTCTGCAGATCGAATCTTTCACGATTCTAGATTCTGCCGCCTCGAAAGGATTTATATATAGACTAGAAAATTCCAACTCTAAACCAGCAGCCGAGCCACTTAGATTTGTCTCTTTCTTTTTTATTCTTTTTCATTAATTGTTTATTTTAATAATTTTTTTATTGTTTCAACTAATGTTGGCGCGCGCTGAATAAGCCAAGCCTAAAAGAGGAGCTCCTGGGACGGTTAGCTCAAACTCCGATTAAACTAACCCAGGATAAGCGAGAATTTCTATTTGAGTTTTGCCTTGCATACGGCCGGCGCGCGGGAAACTTGACCAATCAGGATTCAGCAGGCCCCCCACAAGAAGGGAAAAGCCCTGGGAACGAAGTTGGTAGCCTGTGGACTGTGTGCAAATAAAATGGATGAGGCCACGTTGTCTTTTGACGAAGAAATCGAAAACCCTATTAAAACTGCAGTGCAGGGGAGCTTCGCTCGTGGAACCTGAAAAGGCCTCGATTTCCCTAATTTGTTGTAATTAGTGACATAGTTTTCTTTTAAAGTTGATTACAAAGCAATTGTTATTAAAATTAGACATACTACCTTAAAATACTAGAGAAACTTAATAAAATTTTTGAGCAACTTTTTCAATTTTTAAGCAGCTTTTGAGCAACTTTTTGGCATATTTCTAAGCAACTCTTTTGCTTTTTCGGGGCAGAATCTGGAAAGACCTAAGTATGGCCGTCATCTTGAGCTGCCCTGTCGTCGGCGTTTTGCGTACACGTCCACGAACAATACCTTAGCCGTGATGACCATAAGAAAATCAATTCATCGGTTTCCTTTTCTTTCCTATATGAGCATGGGGCTCCTCTTGGAGACACGTCGGGCCGCTGGAGTTCCGCTATAACGTCAAGATGCATACAGTGAAAATTTAAAAGTAGAACAGTCGAACATTTGCAACTGAAGATGACATAGGAATGTCGGAACATGTTGCAAGTCCTTTTTGTGCAATAAAGCTTTTATTTAACTATCCGAAAGCAACGGCTTTGCGTTACTCAAGAGGAATAGCCTTTTCAATGTAATCCAATGTGGATGCGAGGCAATTACGGGCTATTTTGCAATTTCGGGCTAAAATTGCGGAAATTGCTTCACATACTTGCAAATGATCACAGTTAAGCGTGAAAAGGGCTATCAACAGCCTCTTTGGCCCACTCAATCCAAACATTTGTCACTATCAACAGCAAGTTTTCTTTATAACTTCACCGACTCAAGATATCTATGTCTTTTAATTATGAAGCACGAAATCCTGGTTTCACAATGTAACAAACAGGCGCACGTTAATTAAAAATAAATACGTACCTCCATGGCAACAGTCTGCTTGGCAAGAAGCTTACAAGCTTGCTCATACATTTGTGCATTGTGAATTCCAAGACCACAGAAAATGGCAAATGCCTGCAAAAAGACAAACCTTATCATTGCCTCACAAGTACTTACACAGTGCCTGTGAGACAATATAATAAACTGTCGACCTTGCAGTTTTAGCCCCAAATCCTTAGAACATTACTGATAATTTTCTTTACCTCAAACAGACTCTCGTCACTCTCAGTGAAAGGTTTACCATTGTTCTTGTTTAGTAACTGTGCAACTCCTAGAAGGTGACAGAGCCATGGCGTGAAAACAATTGCACAAATATTGAATATAAGCAAAACCTTTTATTTCTTTCACTCACTAGATTATAGATAGCAACGCATTCACAGCCAAATAATTTTGATGCTTCAGATCATTATAGCAAACATAAGACAGAAATTAAAACTCAAACGGCATGGAAGCATGGTTAAAAATCACACAGGTCTTAAGTGAAGCCTTCAGATTTCCACTGAGAATAGAGCTTATTTTAGCAGGTTTGCTATTTTCCTGGGATTCCCATGGTTTACTTGTCGACTGCAGTTTATTCTCCACTCACCCACAAGCAGCGTTTCATTAGTTTTCATTAGTTCCCATCAAGTTAACAAACACTCCATGTTGACCATGGGATACCGTATCCATCGATCGCAGTGGACCATACCCAGATGGTCACTACAACCAGCTGCAGAGCCCGTAGATTCAACCAGCTTTCAAGCGAAAAAAGAGAGACTAAAACACATCTTCACCGCGTATGAAACGCCGAGAAGATTAGAGAGCAACGGTGGACCACCATTCAAC
This sequence comes from Platygyra sinensis, assembly GCA_019787425.1. NCBI lineage: Eukaryota > Metazoa > Cnidaria > Anthozoa > Scleractinia > Merulinidae > Platygyra > Platygyra sinensis. The sequence continues at coordinate 7,147 of JAHPZR010029519.1, read as the reverse complement.
ATTGGCAATGCAAGAGGAATTCCAACAACATAAAGAAACATCACTCATCCAATATCGAATGGCCAGACAGAGAGGCTAGTGCGAATGTTTAACAGGATGGAACAGATTGCTTGTTTTCAAGGGGAAGGACAGAATGCAATACAAGACATGCTAATCACTTACAGATCAATACCGCACTCAGCTACAAAAATAACACTATTTTCCGAGAACAATAACATCCCGAGTTCAATAATTGTTTTATCATTCGATCACCAAGTTTGTTTTCATATTTTAATCACTGGCAGCTCAGGAAAGTGATCTGCGATCTTTCATTCGAGAACATGGTTCTAATAGGTCTTATGCGCGATTACGTCACATGCTCAAAATTCACCACCAAGCCTCGTTTGTGCGACAATTGCTCAAACTTTCGTTGCCCTCGTGTTGTTTTCACGTGGGTATTCTTTTCATTTTGACTGCTCTGGGAATTGACTCATGATAAATTTTACATTTTGCATTATCAAAGCGAGTTTTGGTGGTGATTTTTGCCAGGCTGATGTCATCACACATAAGGGCTATTACGCATAGCAGAATAGATTTGCAGGAAAACACGTTTAGACGGTGCTACGCATGAGCAGACCATTATTTTCGGCAGTTACATGCAGGTCACGTGGTGGGCTCTCGGCCAATGAAAAGGAAGAAAAAATGCATCCAATGTTAAATCTGATTGATTGCACGTGTCGTTCGATTGATGAAACGACTGGCATTGCTCTACGTACTCCTAAAACCCTTGTAAGCTCATAACTTTAGTAATGTTCAATCAACATAAACGACACAGTTTTAACTTCCAATTAATGTCTCTAGCTTATTACATAGTCCTTTGAGTATCTTTCCCTGCCTTTTTGCCTTCTGGGTTGGATGTTTAATGCTTGGTCGATATGGTGTTTATAAGGGTCAGAATTCAGATAAGTGAATTCAATTCGTCACTTAGTGAAACTCGTTGCTTTACAATTTTACTTCTTATTCAAATTGACTCTTCCTTGAATTCAGCAAACAGCTGAATTTATCATGCTGCAAATTCATTTTACACCTTAATTTCTTCCAGTGTTAATTCTTCCTTGTCTCATTGCTCAGAAAGTGTTATTTTTGTAGCTGAGTGCGGTATTGATCTGTAAGTGATTAGCATGTCTTGTATTGCATTCTGTCCTTCCCCTTGAAAACAAGCAATCTGTTCCATCCTGTTAAACATTCGCACTAGCCTCTCTGTCTGGCCATTCGATATTGGATGAGTGATGTTTCTTTATGTTGTTGGAATTCCTCTTGCATTGCCAATGTTGAATGGTGGTCCACCGTTGCTCTCTAATCTTCTCGGCGTTTCATACGCGGTGAAGATGTGTTTTAGTCTCTCTTTTTTCGCTTGAAAGCTGGTTGAATCTACGGGCTCTGCAGCTGGTTGTAGTGACCATCTGGGTATGGTCCACTGCGATCGATGGATACGGTATCCCATGGTCAACATGGAGTGTTTGTTAACTTGATGGGAACTAATGAAAACTAATGAAACGCTGCTTGTGGGTGAGTGGAGAATAAACTGCAGTCGACAAGTAAACCATGGGAATCCCAGGAAAATAGCAAACCTGCTAAAATAAGCTCTATTCTCAGTGGAAATCTGAAGGCTTCACTTAAGACCTGTGTGATTTTTAACCATGCTTCCATGCCGTTTGAGTTTTAATTTCTGTCTTATGTTTGCTATAATGATCTGAAGCATCAAAATTATTTGGCTGTGAATGCGTTGCTATCTATAATCTAGTGAGTGAAAGAAATAAAAGGTTTTGCTTATATTCAATATTTGTGCAATTGTTTTCACGCCATGGCTCTGTCACCTTCTAGGAGTTGCACAGTTACTAAACAAGAACAATGGTAAACCTTTCACTGAGAGTGACGAGAGTCTGTTTGAGGTAAAGAAAATTATCAGTAATGTTCTAAGGATTTGGGGCTAAAACTGCAAGGTCGACAGTTTATTATATTGTCTCACAGGCACTGTGTAAGTACTTGTGAGGCAATGATAAGGTTTGTCTTTTTGCAGGCATTTGCCATTTTCTGTGGTCTTGGAATTCACAATGCACAAATGTATGAGCAAGCTTGTAAGCTTCTTGCCAAGCAGACTGTTGCCATGGAGGTACGTATTTATTTTTAATTAACGTGCGCCTGTTTGTTACATTGTGAAACCAGGATTTCGTGCTTCATAATTAAAAGACATAGATATCTTGAGTCGGTGAAGTTATAAAGAAAACTTGCTGTTGATAGTGACAAATGTTTGGATTGAGTGGGCCAAAGAGGCTGTTGATAGCCCTTTTCACGCTTAACTGTGATCATTTGCAAGTATGTGAAGCAATTTCCGCAATTTTAGCCCGAAATTGCAAAATAGCCCGTAATTGCCTCGCATCCACATTGGATTACATTGAAAAGGCTATTCCTCTTGAGTAACGCAAAGCCGTTGCTTTCGGATAGTTAAATAAAAGCTTTATTGCACAAAAAGGACTTGCAACATGTTCCGACATTCCTATGTCATCTTCAGTTGCAAATGTTCGACTGTTCTACTTTTAAATTTTCACTGTATGCATCTTGACGTTATAGCGGAACTCCAGCGGCCCGACGTGTCTCCAAGAGGAGCCCCATGCTCATATAGGAAAGAAAAGGAAACCGATGAATTGATTTTCTTATGGTCATCACGGCTAAGGTATTGTTCGTGGACGTGTACGCAAAACGCCGACGACAGGGCAGCTCAAGATGACGGCCATACTTAGGTCTTTCCAGATTCTGCCCCGAAAAAGCAAAAGAGTTGCTTAGAAATATGCCAAAAAGTTGCTCAAAAGCTGCTTAAAAATTGAAAAAGTTGCTCAAAAATTTTATTAAGTTTCTCTAGTATTTTAAGGTAGTATGTCTAATTTTAATAACAATTGCTTTGTAATCAACTTTAAAAGAAAACTATGTCACTAATTACAACAAATTAGGGAAATCGAGGCCTTTTCAGGTTCCACGAGCGAAGCTCCCCTGCACTGCAGTTTTAATAGGGTTTTCGATTTCTTCGTCAAAAGACAACGTGGCCTCATCCATTTTATTTGCACACAGTCCACAGGCTACCAACTTCGTTCCCAGGGCTTTTCCCTTCTTGTGGGGGGCCTGCTGAATCCTGATTGGTCAAGTTTCCCGCGCGCCGGCCGTATGCAAGGCAAAACTCAAATAGAAATTCTCGCTTATCCTGGGTTAGTTTAATCGGAGTTTGAGCTAACCGTCCCAGGAGCTCCTCTTTTAGGCTTGGCTTATTCAGCGCGCGCCAACATTAGTTGAAACAATAAAAAAATTATTAAAATAAACAATTAATGAAAAAGAATAAAAAAGAAAGAGACAAATCTAAGTGGCTCGGCTGCTGGTTTAGAGTTGGAATTTTCTAGTCTATATATAAATCCTTTCGAGGCGGCAGAATCTAGAATCGTGAAAGATTCGATCTGCAGAGCATGAGTCACGACAAGTCCCTGATGACTGCAAGAGCTTGTTAACATGCGAAGCCTTGTCCGTCACAAGCTGCTCGCGGACACTTGTACAAATGTGTCGACTGGTCTCACCAATGTAGCAGGCATTACACCCACCATATGTGGATTTATAAACATTATGCAAACGGCGTCTTTCACGCTGAACATGTTTTAGCCTTTAATATAGAAAAAAAAAACTAACTTAATATCTAGATCACTTTTGCAATAACATCTTAGTAGCTGTCTCAATCCAATCTGCCCAATTTTAGAAAAACGGCTATCATAAGGGCGTTTTGCAGATATGTGTAGAAGTTCCATCTGACCTGAGCGGGCCAGTCTGCACATTTGCAGGACTGACATTCATTTTCATGGAAACATTGCTATGAGTTAAGGACGCAGATGGGAAAACAGTTCTACCGTAAAATCATCCTCAGCTTTTTAACATTTTCATAGAAACCAAACCAAAATAAGTGTTGTTAATCTTATAGACCCTGTCTGATCTGCTGATCAGTCCTAACCAATCCCAATTGGTAAGACATAGGGGTAAAGCTGAAATAGATTTTATTTTTTTTCAATTTATGTTTATTTTATTTATTTTGTTTATTCTGTTTCAACTGCTGTTGGCCCTCGCGCACAATCCTTTGTTCCCAGTGTATTCCAAGATTCAGATTGTTAACGTAAACTTTATGGCGTAATTCTATGACGAAATTACGTGTACAGTGAAAACTGAAATGTACAACCGTCAAACATTTCAACTGAAGATGACATGGCAATGCCAAAACATGTTTTGAAAAATGAAAAATATTCTTTCTTTTTTTTTTCAACCTGCTGTTATATGACAAGTTTCATCTACCAATCGCTACTCAGAGTTTCATGCTTCGTTGGAAGCAATCATCAGGCGACTGCCAGAAAAACGGTTACAATCAGAGATATATGAAAAATTGAGAGATGGTGCTGCTCAATAGTTCCATGTTTTCTACTAATTCTTCGATACCAAGGTTCTCGGAGGAATTTGGTTGTGTTACAGAATAGTTAATACCATTCTCAACTTGAAATATGTATGTCTGTTAAAAAGTATAATATTTACATGCTCATTAAAATCTCTCACCCGATACTACACAACAAAAAATGAAAGCCGAACATCAAAGAGCTCTCAAAATCAAACAAATCACAGTATTGAACATACAGTATATGCATCGCATTCGAACCGGTATCCCTTTTCCCTTGACAAAGATTTTTGTAAAGAATTTCTTAACGTATTTTAAGTCATTAATCCAGTGTCTTAATCAGAAGCCGTTGTTTTAATTTGGTTAATAATTCATTAATGATCCCCCTTCCGATTCCTTTGGTGGGTCTACCTGTAACTAGGCTCGATTACCCGTCGCTTGTTCGGGAAATGAGCCCGCGCTCCTCACCCGAAAGACCAAACACAAGGGAGTGGCGGAAGTCGAGCCTACCTGTAACCATCGTTGGACATTTGGGGCCAGTTAGTGGGGCAAAGGAAGATCAAACAGCGAGGGAAAATCGGCAAAGAAAAGTTGGAGGGAAAGCGCACTAGAATTTCATAGCTATTCTTTTCCAGTAAGATCTCGCCGAACAAGCAAGACAAGTATGGCGAAAGAACTGCCCTTGATCTAGGCACCGTATATAAAACACAAGCCACACACGCTGTGGACCCTACGCGTCCCCGCCGACTGGCCAGAATAGGGATAAAGGAATCTTTCTGCCCAATAAAAAACCAGGCTTTTATAAAGGCTGCTGGTACTGGCGCAGCAAGGGCTCCTCGCTTTCTTTCACCACCTTTTCTTCGCCGATTTTTCCGCCGATGCCCCGACTTGGAAGGGAACCTTTCCTAACAGAATTTACTGACATTACAAACGTAATTTCACGTGCGAGGTTCAGTCTCCATGCTGGGAGGTTTCATTGTTATTCATACGTAATTCTGGTTATGACCAGTCAGCGCCTGTTACAGGGGTCCAACTGTAAAATGTAGGTTTAACCAAGAAATAAACAAAATGACGAATAATGCTGATGATGGTAAAGTCAGGCAGAGCATATAAGTGGTATTTTCAAACAAGATGAATTTCAAGCCTGTCACATTGTGCGGCTATTTTAATTTTTGAACTGACTGTACAATTGTTTCATGTGTATCCCAGGACAACTAAGCTAGACCATTGATATTCAATCAATCTCGTGTCTTGCTTCCTGTCTCGAGTTATCTTGCTATTAAGCTGCTTCAGTGAGATGTTATCATGACTTGTATAGGTTTTTATCTTTACCATGCCTCAGCTCAACCATCAGAAGTTTGACCAAGCTCATGGTAGGAACCAGCGTGCACAAAAAATACTTTTTAACGCAGTAACCTTCACAGGGTAACAAAGAACACCATATCTTACTAACTAGTAGAGTCGCTGAAAAATCAGCCTTCCAGCTGTGGCGACACGTCTGCTGGGTAATATGAACACCATAGAATGGTCATTCTCAGTTTGTCATTACGGTCCATCACGGGTTTTTCCAAAGCCTTGTCAACTTTGACATGTCCCACGCGGAATAGCAGCCCTTGTGAGAAAAGTTTGAAATCATTGTTTGTATTTAATGTGAAGTAATAAGAAACTGTATATATTATTAGTGTATGTTTTAGGATTTGCTCCTAAGCTAGCCTTCCCACTCGAGTGTGTGGCATGAGTTAGTGTGTTCTGCATTTTAATTATATGTCCGATTAAAGTTTTCCCCGTTGGCTGTGACCTGTTTTTTTTCTAAGTTTGTAATAATATGTGGTTCCTAATTCAATAAAATGGTTTTCCGTGAGTCATTTTTCCATCAGAATGGTAATTTGGCTGTATGACATTCCTGTATACACCAAAATGATTTTAACCTGGCTATTTCGTGTGCGATTTGCGAGAGAAGAATCTGGAAGATGTAGAAACCTTCATAATGAATTGGTGACCTTGAGGGTGGTAAGGGGATTTTGGAATTTGTCCCGGGAATACGTGGGATTTCTGGTGGGTACAATAATCATATTTTCTGAGATTTGATGCCCTATTGAGGCTTGTTTAAGTGCAGTTCCACTAAACAGTTACAATTCCTCTGAAATATGTAGGCCCTGTATGTAACTAGTCATAGAATTTAGTAATCATATTCAGGGAAACTACATATATTTGTCACAAGGGTCAAGGAATTTTTCCTGTTTGCCTTTGATAACAATTTAATAGTGTTGGTTGACAGTCAGCACACCATCGTATTATGGTCCAAGAGAAACAGGCTTTTCCTGTCTAAGGCCGTGAAATTGGCTGCTGTTATTTTGTAGGGCTCTTGCCTGTCCCTTACATTAGGCAAATTGTTGATTTATAGGAGGGGGAGAAAGTGTCCTTCCAATCACCTTTTGTTTTTTTCTCTCTATCGTTCTTGTATCTGGTGTTTTTTGCTTTTTTACATTTCTCTTTCCAAAGTTACAGTTTTGGATAGAGTTCTTTATGTAATGTTTTGCTCTGTTTTCAGGACCTGGACCTTTCCCAGATCGCTGACCATTTTAAGCTACACACTTTTGAGTTTCAATGATTTTGAGCTGAACCTGGACAGATGAAACCAATTCTTGCGTCAATAAACGACTGAATGCTAGGAACTGGAGCTTTCTGAATACT
>JAHPZR010029516.1:0-13524 GCA_019787425.1 Platygyra sinensis | reverse complement strand
TGATCTGAAGCATCAAAATTATTTGGCTGTGAATGCGTTGCTATCTATAATCTAGTGAGTGAAAGAAATAAAAGGTTTTGCTTATATTCAATATTTGTGCAATTGTTTTCACGCCATGGCTCTGTCACCTTCTAGGAGTTGCACAGTTACTAAACAAGAACAATGGTAAACCTTTCACTGAGAGTGACGAGAGTCTGTTTGAGGTAAAGAAAATTATCAGTAATGTTCTAAGGATTTGGGGCTAAAACTGCAAGGTCGACAGTTTATTATATTGTCTCACAGGCACTGTGTAAGTACTTGTGAGGCAATGATAAGGTTTGTCTTTTTGCAGGCATTTGCCATTTTCTGTGGTCTTGGAATTCACAATGCACAAATGTATGAGCAAGCTTGTAAGCTTCTTGCCAAGCAGACTGTTGCCATGGAGGTACGTATTTATTTTTAATTAACGTGCGCCTGTTTGTTACATTGTGAAACCAGGATTTCGTGCTTCATAATTAAAAGACATAGATATCTTGAGTCGGTGAAGTTATAAAGAAAACTTGCTGTTGATAGTGACAAATGTTTGGATTGAGTGGGCCAAAGAGGCTGTTGATAGCCCTTTTCACGCTTAACTGTGATCATTTGCAAGTATGTGAAGCAATTTCCGCAATTTTAGCCCGAAATTGCAAAATAGCCCGTAATTGCCTCGCATCCACATTGGATTACATTGAAAAGGCTATTCCTCTTGAGTAACGCAAAGCCGTTGCTTTCGGATAGTTAAATAAAAGCTTTATTGCACAAAAAGGACTTGCAACATGTTCCGACATTCCTATGTCATCTTCAGTTGCAAATGTTCGACTGTTCTACTTTTAAATTTTCACTGTATGCATCTTGACGTTATAGCGGAACTCCAGCGGCCCGACGTGTCTCCAAGAGGAGCCCCATGCTCATATAGGAAAGAAAAGGAAACCGATGAATTGATTTTCTTATGGTCATCACGGCTAAGGTATTGTTCGTGGACGTGTACGCAAAACGCCGACGACAGGGCAGCTCAAGATGACGGCCATACTTAGGTCTTTCCAGATTCTGCCCCGAAAAAGCAAAAGAGTTGCTTAGAAATATGCCAAAAAGTTGCTCAAAAGCTGCTTAAAAATTGAAAAAGTTGCTCAAAAATTTTATTAAGTTTCTCTAGTATTTTAAGGTAGTATGTCTAATTTTAATAACAATTGCTTTGTAATCAACTTTAAAAGAAAACTATGTCACTAATTACAACAAATTAGGGAAATCGAGGCCTTTTCAGGTTCCACGAGCGAAGCTCCCCTGCACTGCAGTTTTAATAGGGTTTTCGATTTCTTCGTCAAAAGACAACGTGGCCTCATCCATTTTATTTGCACACAGTCCACAGGCTACCAACTTCGTTCCCAGGGCTTTTCCCTTCTTGTGGGGGGCCTGCTGAATCCTGATTGGTCAAGTTTCCCGCGCGCCGGCCGTATGCAAGGCAAAACTCAAATAGAAATTCTCGCTTATCCTGGGTTAGTTTAATCGGAGTTTGAGCTAACCGTCCCAGGAGCTCCTCTTTTAGGCTTGGCTTATTCAGCGCGCGCCAACATTAGTTGAAACAATAAAAAAATTATTAAAATAAACAATTAATGAAAAAGAATAAAAAAGAAAGAGACAAATCTAAGTGGCTCGGCTGCTGGTTTAGAGTTGGAATTTTCTAGTCTATATATAAATCCTTTCGAGGCGGCAGAATCTAGAATCGTGAAAGATTCGATCTGCAGAGCATGAGTCACGACAAGTCCCTGATGACTGCAAGAGCTTGTTAACATGCGAAGCCTTGTCCGTCACAAGCTGCTCGCGGACACTTGTACAAATGTGTCGACTGGTCTCACCAATGTAGCAGGCATTACACCCACCATATGTGGATTTATAAACATTATGCAAACGGCGTCTTTCACGCTGAACATGTTTTTAGCCTTTAATATAGAAAAAAAAAACTAACTTAATATCTAGATCACTTTTGCAATAACATCTTAGTAGCTGTCTCAATCCAATCTGCCCAATTTTAGAAAAACGGCTATCATAAGGGCGTTTTGCAGATATGTGTAGAAGTTCCATCTGACCTGAGCGGGCCAGTCTGCACATTTGCAGGACTGACATTCATTTTCATGGAAACATTGCTATGAGTTAAGGACGCAGATGGGAAAACAGTTCTACCGTAAAATCATCCTCAGCTTTTTAACATTTTCATAGAAACCAAACCAAAATAAGTGTTGTTAATCTTATAGACCCTGTCTGATCTGCTGATCAGTCCTAACCAATCCCAATTGGTAAGACATAGGGGTAAAGCTGAAATAGATTTTATTTTTTTTCAATTTATGTTTATTTTATTTATTTTGTTTATTCTGTTTCAACTGCTGTTGGCCCTCGCGCACAATCCTTTGTTCCCAGTGTATTCCAAGATTCAGATTGTTAACGTAAACTTTATGGCGTAATTCTATGACGAAATTACGTGTACAGTGAAAACTGAAATGTACAACCGTCAAACATTTCAACTGAAGATGACATGGCAATGCCAAAACATGTTTTGAAAAATGAAAAATATTCTTTCTTTTTTTTTTCAACCTGCTGTTATATGACAAGTTTCATCTACCAATCGCTACTCAGAGTTTCATGCTTCGTTGGAAGCAATCATCAGGCGACTGCCAGAAAAACGGTTACAATCAGAGATATATGAAAAATTGAGAGATGGTGCTGCTCAATAGTTCCATGTTTTCTACTAATTCTTCGATACCAAGGTTCTCGGAGGAATTTGGTTGTGTTACAGAATAGTTAATACCATTCTCAACTTGAAATATGTATGTCTGTTAAAAAGTATAATATTTACATGCTCATTAAAATCTCTCACCCGATACTACACAACAAAAAATGAAAGCCGAACATCAAAGAGCTCTCAAAATCAAACAAATCACAGTATTGAACATACAGTATATGCATCGCATTCGAACCGGTATCCCTTTTCCCTTGACAAAGATTTTTGTAAAGAATTTCTTAACGTATTTTAAGTCATTAATCCAGTGTCTTAATCAGAAGCCGTTGTTTTAATTTGGTTAATAATTCATTAATGATCCCCCTTCCGATTCCTTTGGTGGGTCTACCTGTAACTAGGCTCGATTACCCGTCGCTTGTTCGGGAAATGAGCCCGCGCTCCTCACCCGAAAGACCAAACACAAGGGAGTGGCGGAAGTCGAGCCTACCTGTAACCATCGTTGGACATTTGGGGCCAGTTAGTGGGGCAAAGGAAGATCAAAACAGCGAGGGAAAATCGGCAAAGAAAAGTTGGAGGGAAAGCGCACTAGAATTTCATAGCTATTCTTTTCCAGTAAGATCTCGCCGAACAAGCAAGACAAGTATGGCGAAAGAACTGCCCTTTATATAGGCCTCGTATTAAAACACAAGCAACACACTGTGGACCCTACTGTCCGCCGACTGGCCAGAATAGTGTAAAGGATCTTTTTCTGCCCAATAAAAAATCAGCTTTTATAAAGCTGCTTGGTACTGGCGCAGCAAGGGCTCCTCGCTTTCTTTCCAACTTTTCTTCGCCGATTTTTCGCCTGCCCCGACTTGGAAGGGACCTTTCCTAACAGAATTTACTGACATTCAAACGTATTTCATTCGAGTTCAGTCTCATGCTTGGGAAGGTTCATGTTATCATACGTATTCTGTTATGAACAGAGCGCCTGTTACAGTCCAACTGTAAAATGTAGGTTTTACCAAGAAATAAAAATAATGACGAATAATGCTGATGATGGTAATTCATGCAGGCATATAAGTGTATTTTAACAAGATGAATTTCAAGCCTGTCACATTTTGCGACTTTTTTAATTTTTGAACTGCTGTACAATTGTTTCATGTTATACCTGGACTAAGCTAGCCATTGAATTCAATCAATCTAGTTTCTTGCTTCCTGTTCGAGTTCTTGCTATTAAGCTGCTTCAGTGAGATGTTATCATGACTTTTTTAGGTTTTATCTTACCATGCCTCAGCTCAACCAGCAGAAGTTGACAAGCTCATGGTAGGCCAGCGTGCACAAAAATACTTTACGCAGTAAACTCACAGAGTACAAAGAACACCATATCTTACTAGTAGATTCGCTGAAAATCAGCCTTCAGCTGTGCGAACGTCTGCTGGATAGTATGAAAACATAGAATGTCATTTCAGTTTGTCATTACGTCATCACGGGTTTTCAAAGCCTTGTCACTTTGACATGTCCCACGCGGAAAGCAGCCCTTGTGAGAAGTTGATCATTGTTGTATTTAAGTGAAGTATAAGAAATTGTATATATTATTGTATGTTTTAGGAATTTGCTCCTAAGTAGCCTTCCCTCGAGTGTGTGCATGAGTTGTGTTTATGCATTTTAATTATGTCGATAAAGTTTCCCTTGGCTGTGAACATGTTTTTTCTAATTTGTATATGTGGTCCTAATTCAATAAAATGGTTTTCTTGAGCATTTTTCATCAGAATGTAATTTGCTGTAATGACATTCCTGTATACACCAAAATGATTTTAACTGGCTATTCGTGTGCGATTGCGAGAGAAGAATCTGGAAGATGTAGAAAACTTCATAATGATGGGTGACTGAGGGTGGTAGGATTTTGAATTTGTCCAGGGATACGTGGATTTCTGGTTGTGTACAATATCATATTTTCTGAGTTTGATGCCTATTGAGGCTTGTTTAAGTGCAGTTCATAAACAGTTACATTCTTCTGAATATGTAAGCCTGTATGTAAATAGTCATAGAATTTAGTATCATAGTCAGGGAAACTTAAATATATTGTCAAAGTCAAGGAATTTTCTGTTGTCTTTGATAACAATTTATTAGTGTTGTTGACAGTCACCATCGTATTATGGTCAAAGAAACAGGCTTTCCTGTCTAAGGAGTAGAAATTGGCTGCTGTTTTGGTAGGCTCTTGCTGTCCTTAATTATGCAAATTGTTATTATAGAGGGGGAGAAAGTGTCTTCCAATCACTTTGTTTTTTCTCTCTATCGTTCTTGGGTATCTGGGGTTTGCTTTTTACATTCTCTCCAAAGTTCGTTGGATAGAGTTATTTATGTAATGTTTGCTCTGTTTCAGGACCTGGAACTTCCCAGCGCTGACCATTTTAAGCTACACACTTTTGAGTTCAATGATTTTGAGCTGACTGACGATGAAACAATTCTTGCGTCAATACGAATGATGCTAGAACTGGACTTTCTGAATACTGTGCACACTAAACGAGAGGTAACTGACTACACATTAACTTGATGAGCTGCAATAAGTGGCTCAGAAAGGAATGTACAATATGGATTTAAAGGGATTAAAATAAACTCCGCATCTGTCACGTTATTATCATAAACAAATTTATTGGCCGGATACCATATCAAACGGGGACCTATGGCAAAGAACAGGAAGGGAGAACATGGAATTGCGGATCAAGAGAAGATGCTGGGGTGGGCTGGGTCACGCTCTGCGCAAACCAAATGCCAACACTGCCGAGCAGGTCTTGAATTGGAACCCATAGGGGACGCGAAAGAGAGGGAGGGCAAGGAACAGCTGGCGACGATCAATGAAGGGGGAGATGAGAGAGGCAGGCTTCAACTAGCAACAGTTGGACTGACAGTCACAAGACAGAGAGGAATGGATAGACTACCTTAAGGACCTATCCCCACACGGGGTGAAAGGGTTCATGTCATTAAATCACAAGTAGCGGAAAAACTGAGATTCTACTAAGTGGTAGTTTCAAGAAAGGTCTTGCTTTTTGTGAAGATCACAGCCGCAACTATCGACGGGACAGGAAGCGTTGGCGACAATTCTCTATGCATAGTCTACTGGAGACGTGTTAACATGATCCTACCATCTGCTATATCAATATTTCAGGAGCATGATGTTTATGATTTTTTGGCGATGTAATTGCATGATATTCTCAAAATTTCATTGGTAAATTTCATTAATCAATTAACTGCGACAATCCGCTGCAAGAGTCTAGTCTAGTGACTTTTTTGCAGCTTAGTGGTCTTGAACTTAAGCATCGTGGACCGCGTTCCAGTTCACCTCATAAATTTTTGTGCAAACAAACGTTTGATAGCTACTACTTTAATATAGTTTGGAAGTGGATGATCGCCACCGGAAAGTCGTTCCTTTTGTAATAACTAACCAGGAATAATAAGTGCTCAAAGAACTCTTACTAAAAGTAAAGTTGAATCTAGGTTGAGCAATTAAATGTAGCTGATATTTGGTTAGAAAATGACAATTATACTTACTTACCCAACTTATTGTTTTATATAAAGTGCCTGTTTGATAACGTGAAAGTATTTAACCGTTCCAAAAGTGACCTATACTAACGGTAATCTCCATTTTTCAGACACTCTGTCGATGGTTACTGAGTGTGAAGAAAAACTACCGTCCTGTTATTTATCACAATTGGAGACACGCCTTTAACGTGGCACAGAGTATGTTTACAATGATTACGGTACGTAGCAGCTCCCTTTGAACTGCAATGACAACTTCTTGAAGTTCTTCTGTTGGCACTAAAATGTGGATTTTTTACTTTTTTCATTGTCTCAGGTGTAATTCGAGTAAAGAATACTTTCTCTAAGTCCCTTAGCCTGTTCAAAAGAGTTGCTTCGTTAGCTGAGCAGTGAAGTGGAATGAAACAACTTAGCAACAGGCTGATCTCCATAAATGGAAAGATGTAAAATTTCCTTCTCATTAAAGAGGATACTGGTTATTATCTCTTCCAGCTGTACAGTTATTTATTTCCGAGGGTTTAATTTTGTTTAATTTTTCAGTTGACTCAGTCACTACCACAAACAGCAATACTGACTTGATGTCGCTTGTTCCTCCACTACACTTAACAAATTGACGTTCGTTTTTCAAGCGGTTGTCCTGTTATTGGTCATGAATTTTGTCGTAACATTGTCAAAGTAGCTGAAATTCATTGTCTATAATAGGGCAGACGCATGAGAAACTGACATCCATTTGTTTTTTTGCGATAACAAACTGTCAAATTGTTAGCTCTCGCTCGTTGCCGCATCGCATAAATTATAAATTTATGTAAAATTAGCCAATGAGCGCGCGAGAGCTTGTGCCGCTGTTACCGTAAAAAAAATGTATTGTGCATTCAGAACTGTGGCACAGTTTATTTGCAAATTTGCGTTTCCGTATGTGAGTATTCTTTCAAGATCTTTGCGGGCAATTATTGATAAATCTCAGTAAGGACCAAATTTTCTGCAAATAGACAAAAACCTGTCATAGCAATAATGTTTAAATCCAGCCAGGTTTCCAGGAGACGACACATACTAAAGTCAAACTACCCTGTACTTTCAACTTTAATATGTTCCAGTGGTTGAACACTGACACCCCTTAACCTCAGCTCTTGCACTCTTTGTACAGACATAAATAGGTTTTAGCGGCGTACGGGCATTTTTTGCCAGTTTGGGGGGGGGGGGGGGGGGGAGGAGGCAGTGAACCATTTGCCCAAAAAATTCTTACAAGTTGCCCAAATTTTTTCGAAACAATCGAAAGGAAACGAGGATCATACGATGCATCAACAATGGCCTACATATATATGAGCTCAAAAACACTTTCGATGGCCGAAGATATGAATGATACGATCCATGTCATTGTTGACTACGAAGTTGGCATATGCCCTTTCAATGTTAATAAGTGCAATGTTGCTGACACGATGTAGCCACATGGTGCTGCGGAGGTACGGTTTCAATCGGCGCAACGCATTGAATGATCGCTCTGCTGAACACGATGTAGCTTGTGTCACTGCAAGGATATGCACCCACCTCTCAAACGTGAAATCGCGGGCATTTAAGAATTTCAGGCATGAGGGCAGTGCAGTACAGAGCCAAAAAAAAAAACAAAAAAAAAAATAGAAATATGTATATCAACTTATGATCCCCTTTACTAATGACCAGAAGCTCGTCGCGTGCTGGGCAACCGATGGATTTAACTGGCTTTACAATGAATGCCGACTCCAGGTAGAAATGGAAAATATCTATCTATTATTTGTTGCTTATTCATTTGCTTAGAGCAGAGACCATTCAGTCCTGCCATTCCAACAATGTCATAAAGACGAATGAGAATGTTAATGATGAAGTAATTTTCCTCGTAAGATAGACAGGATAGAGGAGCCGTATGGAAACCAGATAAGCCTGATATGGCTTCCTCTCTAAAACTTTTATTTTTTTGTTTTTTGTTTTATTTATAGACGGGTAACATGAGGAAGTTTTTCAGTGACTTGGAAGTGTTTGCTTTAATGGTGGCCTGTTATTGTCACGATCTTGATCATCGTGGAACCAATAACGCATTTCAAACCAAGTGAGTATCATGCAAATATCCTAATTGAGACTACCCCGAGAAATTTTTTGAGACTGATCAGATTTGTTTCGAGAAAACTAATTAGGAACCTATGTATAGGTTTGCTGTTGATTCATTCAAAACGGAATTGTTACATTGAACTTCAGTTTAGCAAGGTATAAAATGCAAATGTTTCGAATCTGCTGATAAAACATCGTTGGCACTTGTTCCATTCACACACTCGACGATCTTACAAGAAAATAGAAGATCTGTGATTGGACTCAGTATTGTGATTGGACTCTGGTATATCACTGTGCAAAAGCTATAGCGATATGAAATAAACCATACGTGTTTTTATCACAGGACGGAATCTCCACTAGCCCAGTTGTATGGCACGTCTACAATGGAGCACCACCACTTTGATCATTGTATCATGATCTTGAACTCTGAAGTAAGGTGTTATAATCTGGTGTTATCATTTGTCCAGTGTAGTGATTTGTGAGGCTGCATGTCTTACGTCATCATCAGTACTGAACGTCACTTTGTTTGGAGATTCGATGGAGATGGTATTACCCGGCTCTTTTCCCTCCCTTTCATTCATTTTCTGAAATCGATATCTTCAGCTTGATAAGATTACTCGCTCGAGGAAGCGCTCGTTGACAATATGGTGTGAAAAACTCTGAAAAAAAGATATCAGGCTCCTAGAAGGTAATGATTTGTAAGAGCATATTCAGTAAGAGCCATAAGAAATGTACAACCACAAAGTAATTAGTTCAATTGTATTTCTTTGTGCGAAACAAACCACCGAAAGACGTGCCAGCGTTTTTTTTTTGTCTTCAGACATCATTTGAAGTTTGCTACAAAGGACTGTAAAAGTATCTGTTATGACAAATTCCATTTTATTTTCGTACAGAAAGAATATACTTCCGTAAACAAGTATCCAGTTCTTTAAGCAATATTATTGGCTTTAAAAAGACTTTAAAAAACAACCCCACGTCTTCAACTGTTTTTGACGCAGTATTTTTTGTTTTGTTTCTTTATTAAAACGGCCAGTTACATCTTCAGAAACTTTGTAAATTTCCCCGATTTTTAAATAATCAGAAAATTGGAAAAGCGAGCTCTTATCGTAAACATTGGCTTGGCATCAGCAAAAATAATACAGTCGAACCCCACTATTTCGAACTCGGTTAATTCGAAGTCCCCGCTATTTCGAACGAAGGTCGAAATCCCTTGGATTCATCCTTATGTTTTCAGTCATTTACTATCAGCTATTTCGAAATCGGTTATTTCGAATTCCCCGCTATTTCGAACTCATCGCCCTTTCCTTACACCTTAAATCAACCCCGTTATTACGAAGTTGTCAAAAACAGAGTATAAGAAGAAACTCTCAAGCGACCAACAAAGACACAGGGAGCCCTCGCATCAGTTTAGAATATGAGTAAAGATCAAATTAGCGTTATCGCGCGTTTTGTGTTTTGTGGCCGCCATTTTGAATTTTTAATAAGCGCGCGGTCTGCTAGTGCAAGGTCTGGAACCAAGATAACGGAAGTCTGGGACTCGCAAATTTCTCGGAGGATCCGATCACTCACCGAAAATAATAAAGCGACAAGAGATGAAACTTCTCACTTTTTTCGTCGCATTTCTCTGCCAGTTGGGGGGAACGGAAGTTAATTGTGAAGAAGAGACCGGAAGTCAAAATGCGGATTTCTTGACGCACACATACAGCGTTGCAACAAGGTGGACCAATGGTTTCCTTTTGATTATAAATCGATTTTTTAAAAAGAACACCTCGCAGTCCGAACACGTGTGTAATGTACAAGAACAAGATTTATAATTAAAATAGTTATAAAGAACAATAATAATACAAGCATACAAATCAAATAAAATCATATCACTTTCTTGGGATAATCTTGTATCAAGAAAATATACATACATAAATTGATGTTGCAAATCTTTTGAAAAATAATTCAGCTTTGGAATATGTCGGAATCAACATTGAGTCGACAGTCGTGCTTGTTACATAAACCGTCTTGGTCTTACACTCAGAAATTTGCTCTGAGAAAGGGCTTCCCACTACCATCGACAGAAGAAGCCAGTCTCTGAACTATCCATGCCCACTACCGGCGGCCCAGCAACTTAAGATGTTGTGGCCAGCCAAACGACATCCAGCACTTTCTTTTGACAGTGAGTCAAACCACTAGAGGTAAACGAACGGCGACATAATTTTTAAGCTGATCTGAATCGCAGGACCGAAAAAGTCGTCAATTAAGGAAAACCTCGCCGTCTAAAATCACAAAATTACCTTACAGTTGATTGACGTTAGCAAAATCTTCTCCTACAATTAATACCTGCCTCATGGTTTGTCAGGACGAAGAAATTTCTCAACATAACAATTGTGAAATTCCTGAATTTTTCCAAATTAAAAGTTCATGAATCGGATCTGGCCTTTGCTTTGACCTTGACCTTTTTTTTAAATTACAATTTAATGGTAGAAAAAAGCGTTCATACAATAAATAGAGACGGAAAAAGTAACATAATAGGCGCAATATGAGTTAGAGAGGAAAGCGAAAAAAGAAAGCAGAGAGAGAGAGAGAGAGAGAGGGAGAGAGAGAGAGAGAGAGAGAGAGTAGGGAGAAGAGCCAGATGTATTGGCACTTTTACAACTTAGTTGTGGCACTTTTGTGACATTTTTTGGCACATTTGTAACGCAATGTGGCACTTAAGTAACTAGTGGCACTTACATAACGTGCCACATGGCACTTTAGTAACGTTCAAGTGGCACTAAGGTAACCCTGAGTGGCACATTCTTACCAATGTGGCACTTCTGTACCAATATGGCACTAAGGTAACTTTCAGGTGGCACTATTGTAACCATTTGAATATCGTCGATTTAGTCGCAATCTGAACGCCACAAGCAATGAAATACCGTTTAATCAATTAAGCAAACTGCAATTCATAGGCTTCTGGAAAGATTACCTTGTCAAAAAACTCATTTTATTACTATTATTACTATCAGTATCACTGACACTATCATTATCATTACCATTATCATTAAAAAACAATCGTGCTTATTTGTTGCGCACGGAGATCACCAAAAGTCACCTTAATAACCGTATTTATCAGCATTGTGGCGTGAAAACAAGCACGCTTACCCCTCCTTTTATTACGTTTTTAATAACTCCTTGTCTTGTAACAACAACATACCAAGTTTCATATGAAATCTATGGTGGGTTCTTTTGCTATGGAATCACCTTAAAGGCCCAGTATTGGCCATTATGCTTCGCGCGCCTCTGTTGTTGTTGTTGTTGTTGTTTTGATTTTCACGGGAGCGAGGCATCCACTGTTATTAAAGAGTTCTATTCTGGCAAAAAACAAAAGCCTCAGAATATTCAACATCACAAAAATGGCCGCCAAGAGATCGCAGCGTGCAATGCTCAATGGGCAATACCGGGTCTTTAAACTAAAAGTAAATTAAATATAAATGTTATACGTCTGTTCAACCCTGGTCCAACAGCTATTTTCCTTACTTAACCTGTGGACTCTCATTACATCTTATAAGGACATTTGTGCATGCCTCTGCGCTGAGATTAGTACGACACAATAACATCTAACAATGAAAGATGACGATGATGATGGTGATTGTGACGATGATAGTAACATTACTTTGTTACTTTACTTCACTTGATCGTTGTGAGTTTTCACAAGACCCATTAAAATAACAGTTTTTGATAAAGTTGGAAATGCAACGACTGTCGTATCCAATGAAGTCTTTCTTTCAGTGTCCATTCCGCAGGTAAGAAACTTAACAAGTCTCTAGGAATATTTCAAGGCTTTATTAGCGTCCAATTACGAAGGTTGAAACTTGAATTTAAATGACCCAGACCTATCCACGTTTGAAAGAAATGGAAAAGGTTGATGAACCTTTATGATATGCCAGTTTAGTTTACTACCTCAATTCATTTGAGAGCAAATTCTCTTGTCTTAACTTTCTTAACTTCATTATTAAGTACAAAGAAAATGAGTTAGAATATTGTAGAACATCCATACGGTGGAAATCGCAACTTTGAGAAATTTAAGTTTTTCTCGATTCATCAGTGTTTTTGAGAAAGAAGTAATAAAAAATGACAAAATAAAATAGAATCGCTGTCAGTGAATTATACTAAAACAATCATTTACCTTGAGATCAGTGAAGATTTTATTCATAATGTTATTAAATAACGATAGACAATAGGACCTCCCTGGTTCCATTCCCCGCTACCTTAATCCCATTTACCATTAAATAGTTGTACGGTTATTTCGCAGTATTTCAACAGCATAAGAACGGTTTATCAGTGTATGATAGTAGTGTACAGTAAATCAAGTGGCAGTAAATACTATGAATATCAAGACCATAAAATTCCATGAATTAGTTATATTGTCCACTTAAAGCTTTCTGTGAATAAAAATGTAGAAGTTATGATCATGGAAGTTCAGTCAACTTTTGTCTGACAAACTAAGATGTTTGAGCCCCAGCTAAAAACGCAGGGAGGTTCTCGGCGGGCTCTAACTCTAGCCGTACACGGTGCAAAGAGTGTGTTTTACCATTTTTGATTTAATGAACTGAAAAGGCAAGACACTTTTTACATTGCTCAACCTGATTTATCTAACTAATCAACTGACCAATCAACTCTTATTAACGTTACATATCTTGTATATCTTTTCCCTATAACTGTTTTTTTTTTGGGGGGGAGTGGGGGGTAACATAATGTTTATAAAACACTTTTAGGAATTTTCGCTGTATCTGATTGTGATCATACTTGATTATCAATGTTATATCACTTAAGTTGATGATGCAAATCAAAGTAAAAAACATCGCTATAGTCATTGTATTAACTTGCCAAAGCTTTAAAAAAATGGCGAGGAATTAAACTTGCTGTTTGCTTTCTGAAAGCAATAACTAGCATTTTAACAATCTAATAACAATCCTACATTAGTAAGATGGATGACACGGCAGAAAATGTGAGACTTTTGTGCTACAGCGCGAGATAATGGTGCCATATCGTCCACCGCAGCACACTCTAATAACGCTTCAACAAGCACGAATGGCGAGGCCCCTAATCGTTAGCAAAATAAGGAGTTTCAAGACATGTAAGAGGTGCAGAGAGAAATCGTGTTATGTCCAAAATGAAGCGCAAACTTTATACTTATGTGACTCCGT
>JAHPZR010029514.1:0-17996 GCA_019787425.1 Platygyra sinensis | reverse complement strand
TAAGAAGGGTAATTAAACAACCACTTCAAACTTAATTTATATCTGTTGAACAAATACAGCTCCTGATATATACACCATGGACCCCATGGACGGGTGTTACGAAAACGAAGACCCTCGAAAACAAGACCTAATTAGACCCGGTCTTGAAGATTTCCTCGGGTAAACTAACCAGGTATAT
This sequence comes from Platygyra sinensis, assembly GCA_019787425.1. Taxonomy (NCBI): domain Eukaryota; kingdom Metazoa; phylum Cnidaria; class Anthozoa; order Scleractinia; family Merulinidae; genus Platygyra; species Platygyra sinensis. The sequence goes on along the minus strand of JAHPZR010029514.1, from coordinate 17,818 downwards.
GAGTTAGGATTGCGTGACAGAATAACAAAGTAGGAAATGACTCTTGGGTTCTGTCAATAAATAATTTATGTCTACTGTATTTTGTAGCTAAAAGAGATTCTAACAGTCGATAAGCCTTCTCTGCTGGAAAATTCTCGTTAAAAAGTGAGCAGTTCTTTTTGCTTAAAAGCATGCAAGCCATTATTTTGTCACACCACCATCAAAAAGATCGTGTTCGTTCACTGCACAATTTCATCACGCAATGCTCCGAAGGCTAACAAAGAGTGTACGCGCCCGAATAAAGCCTCGTAGGGCAAGCCTTTTTCATGCCATAGTTTATTGCTTTCTGTTGTAACGCAGGATCTCTTATTGCCTCAGATGCATAATATCTGCCGGCTTCGACGATTTTTTTGCGAGAAAGGGGATACCTTTTGAGATAAACAGCCTAAGCCCGGTGTCAGCGACGCTGCTCAAGATTCCAGAGCCCTCTGCGCGAGAGGGCCCCGTCAGTTTCCCGGCAAAAAACGAGTTTTGGTGATCCCGCACACAGCGCACTTGACTTTGAGCATTTTGCGTTTGTTTTTGGTCCAAACAATTTTTGTAGTGTCTTCAACATTCTTTGTCACACGTCTGTCTTTCACGCAGTAGACATCCATGCCTGTAGGTTAAAAAAAATAATTCTTGACAATTTGTTCGTTTTCATGCACGTTGTCAGAAAACATGGCGAAGGTGTTTTTGAAACTTTTGCCTTTGGTTCTCTAATTCAGAAAAAGCAAACAATAATACCCGCATCTTACACTCCCAACCCACGGCAGCTGGTTGTCATTACGAAGAAAAGTCTTCTTTCCTAATTTCTTCAGTTCCAATTCCCACTCATTTGGCGGCGGCAGCCCGAAAGAGTCGAAATACTCATGTTTACCGTTTTTTCCGCGCCAGCAACAAACCCAGTGTGTGCCCATGCTTCCGAAATCGTCCAGGTTGATGGTACACGGTGAATGGAGAAGAGGCTTTTCCTCGTTGTGTGAAAATATACCCTTGATGGGGATTTTGAGGTATTTGCACCAGTTCATTAAATCAAAATTGGAAAGCGGATCGTCTTAGAAAATCTTTTTTTTTTATAATCATCCCAACTGCCAAAAACAGGCGGAGGGTTTATGTGCATTCCTTTTCCACCTTTAGGAGGAGGTAATGAACGCCGCTGCCGTGGAGGAGGCCCGACCTGCAGCCCTTCGCCAAACATTTTGCCGATCAAGTCAATAGCAAGAGGCACGCCAATCGAAGCTAACATTCCAAGAAATGCACCGTATTGTTTTGTTCTACCGCCGTGAACAACCCCTTGCCCAACAAGAAATTTTTCAACAGGCTTTTTCTGGTCTGGAGACATCGCCTGAACAAGTTTGTAAAGCTTTATCTCGTCTGCCCCGTAGCCGTTGCCAAAGATTTTCTTGAGCGCTTGTTCCGCACCAAAACTAAGCCCTGCGCTTGCCAAAGCCTTAACTACCGGCTTGGCTAAGGGTCTAGCCAACTTAATAAGACTAGAGAAAAGGCTGCCGCCACGTTGGGCAGTTTTTTCAATCTGTGTCTTGTTCATCTTGAGGTCAGCGCCTTTTTTCTCACTCTCCGCCTTTTTCATTCGGTTAATTTGAGTGCTGGTCAAAAGGAGCTCGTCTTCGTGGCCAGTTTGTTCTGGTTTAACACGCAGTATTACAGCCGATTTTTCAGCAAAAGCTTTTTGAAGGTTTTGCTTTTGTCCGTCAGTCAGCGCAATCTTGAATGGGTGGTAAGTCGTCGCCATCCTATATCAACGTAAAAAATGTTTTCGGATTTTTGTTTTCAGACACTAACGACCAGTTCATTTCCAATCTGTTTCACAACAACCTCTTCTTCGTTCAGGACCGCAGCGTAGATTGTGTAATCGTGAGCATTGGCCCCTTCGTTTAGCCGGTAATGCAAAGTCAAACTCTTATGATCGCCTGTTACACTTTCTTTGGCTGATCTGAGGTCAAAGTAAAGGATGGGGTAAAGTTTTGAGAAGTTGGCGACTTGCATATGGGTGCCCGAGTTGTAGTCATTTTTTCTGTATCGGAAGTTTATCAGAGCGTTGAGGATCTGCAGTTTGAAGACGTCATCATAGTCCAGCTCGGGGTAGAAGCCAGTCCCATACTGCAGGCGACAAGTGGACAGTTTTGCTGTGTCGTCTCCATCGAGGTTAAAGGTGTCGAAGAGGTAGGGGTTTTGGGTCAGAGCATTTGTTTTCGAGTCTGCTGGAAGAAGACGAACACATGCTTGAGCTAGGGTGCAGCTTTTTACGAAATTTTCGATCACTTGCTTTTGCCCTTCAGATGTCAACGTCAGCTGCGGGACCCACAATTCAAACTTTCGGACAACAATTCTGCGCCCCGTGCCGTCATTCTGAAAAGTCATTTCATTGTCATCCTGCAGCACAATCTCAAAATCAAGGTGCATCGGAGAAAGAAGTCTGTCAGACAGTTCTTCAAAGAACGAATAGTGGTTGAGAGGAATGATAGTTTCAACCGTAGCGCCTGCGTGTGAAAGCAGCCCGCGCGCGCGTATTCCAAGGTTTGTTGCGGCATCCGATGTCACATTTGTAGCATCGTTGTCAAGATACCAAAACTAACTTTTAGCCGCACTTCTTGCATAATCGTCAGAATAATCCAGCAAATTTTTGATAACTATGAATATGACTTTGTGGATGGTGTCAGCTCCGTAAACGGTTTTACCAGCAGATTTGACAGTCATGCTTTTATCAGAGAAAAAGCGCTGTTGATAGGAGCTGACCTTATGTCGCCAGCAACGTTAGCACCGTCTGCGAGGGCTTCAAATGTGAAAACACGGAAATAGGCGTTGTATCAGTCATAGACATTGTCTCTGTCTTTCACAAAGAACTTCTTTCCACTTTTTGTTTGGTGCTGATTGTTGCCCGGAAAGGTGAGTGGTGTATCCAAATTGACCTGGGTGTAATCTACCTCTTCAAGAACATCGTCGTTCGTATATTTACCGAAAAAAAATAAAGCTGGCTCGCCAAAATTTGAGACAGTTTCAGCATTGCATCATCTCGCGACGCTTCCTTGCTTTTTGACGGCGCCGCGCGGGGCGTTGTTTTTTGGCTGTCTCTTTCGTAGCAATTGCTGATTTTGCCAGACCCTTTTTCCACTACCACTTCACTAAGTTTTTTCCCCGCTTTCTCAGCCGCCCCCTTTGCAGCCTTTTCCACCGCATTTGTCGCGCCTTTTTTGAACGCTTTCCTGATTGCCGTTAGGGAGTCTCGGACCACACCCGAGCCTTTGTGTTTGTAGCGATAGCGTCCAGCGCGTTCGTCAACTGAAGAACTTTGACCACTCGCTTGGATGATTCATCGTTGTGTATATCAAGCAGAAATTTATTGTTCCTCGATCATTAGGCTCAGCGCCACGCCAATTCCGTTGAGGTCTAAAAGGTTGTTTCGCCCTTATGTAGCCCAAACCCTTATGGAGTCAATCTGAGATTTGTTCACAGGATGCTACTCGAGTCGATAGGGCTCTTCATTGAAAGGATAGCTCACCTGACGGCCATTGATAGACAAACTGTACAACACGTCGCTTTCCACATCGTTCGCCGCTCGTGTGATTAAATCGCAGTGAAGAAAAACCCAATCGGCACTCCTTGTCATATCAGGAAGCAATGCTCCTGTAAAGTTTTTTGCATCTTTCAAACCTTTTTCTCGTATCCAATCAAACTGGCAGACTCGCCGTCAGTGAGATCAAGCTCATAATTTTCGGCCACGATAATCACAAGCCAGTAGATATTGAAGTCAAAATGCAAACTGAAAATGTGCTCTTTCTTTGCAGAGTGTGGATCCATAAACCCCGTCGGAGACCGCAGAAAACGTTCGATGCCTTCGTAATCTTACACTCCATCAGGAAAGGTCAGAGTCTGCCAGTCTTCAGAATTCTTTCTCCACTTTAGTTTATTGTTTCCGTAAGCTTCTGCAATGTTGTACCAAGAGTAGCTCATAGTGATCAGTTTGTTCAACGCGGCTTTGTAGGTTTTTGTTTTTTCTAGCCTGATCGGCGGGTGGAAGTTGATTGTGAAATCATGAGTCTTTTGTTTTAGCCGATTCCGTATTGCCGCCTTGCAAGGTTTGAGTCAAGCAAAAGGTTGAATGTCATGGGGCTACACAATCATTGTAAATCTTTTGTTTCTGAAATTCGTTTATTACACCGTGTTTGCTAAGCAGCCGAAGCAAGTCAACAACCTGTTTTCGGAGTTTTGTTTACGTGTTGCCGTCTCTGATCGAACCCAGACTCACGTATAGCTGATTGATCAGTTTATCACCATCCGACGAGCCTACCCCGCTGCCCTCCATTTCCCACGAGGTATCATCCAACGAACTGGATGCCGCTTCCTCCTGAAGCCGCGGAGTACCTCTGCGCTTATAAATTTCGTCTCTAAATTTTTTGAGGTCATCTACGGAAAAACCATGAAACTTAGAATCTTTTTTCTTCACTCGGTAGTCGGGATCATTGCCATATTTTGTAATAAGCTGGTTGACCGTCTGCAAGTCAACTGATTCGCTTGACTTTTGGAGAAAACTTATCGCTGCTGGCTGCTCCCACGTTTTGCGCTTTTCTTCTGGCGGTGGTGCCGCAGCATCTTCAAAACTCTTTTCTTCTGTTGGTGATGGTGGCGGTGTTGGTGGTGGTGTTGGTGCCGATGTTTGAGCGTCTGGCCTGAAATCTTCATCGAACGGGTTGAGTCTGTCGAACTCGTCCATTCCGTAGTCGCGCTCTTCTTCTTCAGCTGGGTCTGGTTTTTGTGATTGGTTTGAAAAGCTCTTCTCCCGAAAGCTGGCCGAACTCTTTGTTTATTTTGTTTATTTTAAATTTTGGACGAGTTTGTCGCTCTTGTTCTTCGAGCTCGCCCTTTTTTTCTGCGCGCTGATGCCACTTCTTCACGGACATGTTAATTGGGTATATATAAGGAAATGAAAATTCCGAATTACGATCCCGAATTTTCCAACACAAACGACTACAAGCAAGGGCATCCCTGTATGCCCGTTGATGTTTTCCGGATGCTGATCTGCGGGCCGAGCAATTCTGGAAAACAAACATCCTGCTGCCACGACATACTTTACGAGTTGCTGGTGTTTGACAAAGTTTATCTCTTCTCGAAAGACCTCCACCAAAACAAGTATCAGGCTCTTTTGCAAGACTTTGCCGCAAATATTGACCCCGGCGTTGGTTATCAGACCATCGAAGCGCTTGGTGATGAAATCCTTCCGCTTGAAGAGCTTCCGATAGACAACAAAAAATCGTTGTCTTTGATGACCTGGTTTGTGAAAGCAACCAGAACAGTATCATAAACTATTTCATCGATGGCCGGCAAAGAAAATGCAGCGTCATCTATCTCACGGAGACCTACTACAAAGTGCCCAAAAACAACCGAGACAACTGCAGCCACTTTTGCGATTTCAATTTCCTTCCGAGAGAAAACAAGCGAATCGCCGACGAGCTGGGCGTTGATCACAACCTGCTAAACCGCGCCACAGATAAAAAAAAATACTCCTTCTTTTATTACGACAAACCTCAAAAACTGATAAAAAAAAATTTCGATGAAGATATATAGACATGGGTTACATCAACAGCACGCCTGACAGCGAAGTTTCTGTAACATCCCCAGGCTCAAAAGGCCCGCAAGGACCCCAGGCCCACAAGGGGAAGAGGGAAACGGTTTTAAATTGGATTCTGATAGCAATTTCGATCTTGACGATAAAAAGATAGCTAATCTAGAAGTGATGGATGATCACAAACTCGATGATCCATATGAGCACATAGTCAAAGATCTCAAAAGTACTGTTAACAAAGAGTATCTCAACCAGACACTTTTGAAAAAAGATGCAAGGGGTAACTATTTCGATTTGCAAGGAAATGTGATTAAAAATAGTGAGCCTTACTATCATGATTTATATGATGACAATGACCTTGTCAGTAAAAAATATGGCGATGTTCAAAACGCCAAGCAAGACATTGCCGTGAACGATAAAGCAAACAAAAATGCTGTTATTCATCACGATGGCTCTGGAAATTTAGATATGAGAGATCATACAATCACTGGAATTAGAAGTTCATCACAAGACAATTCAGCTGTAACACTCGGTGATGTAAAAGCTTTTTTTCTTCCTCGTGATGGTGGTAGACAGATGTCTGGAAATCTTAATATGGGAAGTAATACTCCCATAAACGTTAGACCGTTTGTGGAAGAAGTCAACATTAACCAATCTGGTCAATCGATTGATTTCAGTGTCTTTCATGCACAGAGAGGAGAATTGAAACGGCTTATTAACAGCGCTTCGGCCGAAAATTTACCACTTGACGGTTCAGATTCAATGACTGGTAATTTCAATATGAATAACAACAAAGTAATCAACTTATCAACTGATGCCAACGATGTTTTCTCCGCTTCCAACGTCAGGCACGTAATCCAAGGCAAAGCGCATGTGGTTGCAGCGCTGACTAATAGTATCAACAAAAATATAAATGAGTCACATATCAGCAGCTCAACTGACAAAAAAGATGTTTTCCGGTACCTCATGGAGGAGGTCGATGAGTCAACGAGCGAAAACAACATTATCGTTGATGGTATCAAAGAGTTTCCGGCTTCACCTCACGATGTCAACAATAGGCTAACAGTTTCAGAATGGGCAAGGGGGCACAACACTGGTATTCATCCCGTCTGAGTTTCAACATGTACAGACTTCCAGAAGGTGAGTACACTTTGGTGATTGAATTTTTCCCGCCATCCATGAACCAGGTGACTCTGTACGTTGTTTCAACTTCATTGAATATCGGCCAACAATCAACCAGGTTATTCCCCAACTACAGCCGATCTATCGTTCACTTGCATAAGTGGAATGTGACTCCTCCCGAACGCATGCCATGCCAGGGCGTTGCAAGCAGCCCGGCTCAGGGTGTCGGGCATTTGATTGTTTATAGAATCGAGGGGAAACAGAATGATGTGAGCACAGATGTTTTTGAAGCGCTCTATGTTGTAGAGAAAGGCAAAATGGTGATGCAAACGGACTTGGGTTTGAACAATCATCACATGAGGGGCGTTTCTGTAGACGAAAACGGCAAAACGTCTGCTGTCAGCATTGCATATCTTGAAGATGGAGGCATTAGGAAAGCAAAAGACAAAATTTATCACGACTTGTTCGTATGTGAGTGCTAAAGTTGAAAAAGTCGGGGGCGACTGACCCAAATGAAAACCGGTTTCAGTTTTTCGAATATGAAGGTAAAAGAGGTTTGCGCCTCAGCAAGGCTTTATCTGTAAGTTACCCTTCTGCACGGCCTTTTGGGACGCAATTTGTTTTGTCGGTCATTTTAGTGACAAGATGTCTTTTCGTTTCGATCAAGCGTCACCATCATCAACTGATCAAGGTATGTTATTATCACAGTTGCTTCTCCCTTTGTACAGGCTCAAGATAGCAGCAATCCTTTGGACGTGACTGAAAGAAGCGAAAGTTTGTCGAATTTACTGAACAAAAAGGTAATTTTCACAGTTAAATTCATAATATCGGGTGTCATATGCAGACTGATAAACATCGGCGACAAACAATCATATAGCTTTAACTTCACGTTCCAAAATTTTCGTTTTACAACTGTTTCCTTTTCTCCGCCAAATAAAGGATCTTTTATGTTCGAGTTCTTTGGCTTAATAAAGGAGACGATGATGAGCTTTTGCAGAATTTTTTCTTACAAGAAATTTATCGCAATTGATATATGGCTGCTGACACAAGGCGAAACATTTTCGATTTCAACCACATTGACACAGCCCTTTCACAGGGCACGATTGAAATGCTTACCCTCATGCCTATCACCACAAGAAACATTACGGCTACGAAAAACTGAACCACAGCTTTCAAAGAAAAAACCTGCTTTGCAATATTGTGGCGGGCAAAGCTGTCATAACCTCAGCGTTTGCCGGGGGCTTCACTTTGAACCCATCGTGTTCGCTTGTTTGACTGGGTTCGGCCTCGTCGTAAAAGCGGTGGCTAGCTTCAAAAAATACGACAAAAAAACCGAGAAAGCCAACTTTGCCAGGGTCGAGTACAAGAAAATTCTTGACGCGATTCGGTTTTATCTCAGGGGCGAACCTTTCGACGAAAAAGCCTTCCTCGACAAACTGAAGATGGTCGACGACTTTATCAGCGACCATTGCATGGAAATAGCAGCAAAAGTGGAAGTGAAATACCGCAAACATTTCACCGCAGTATGACTTCTTCTCACCACTCATCTTCCATCCGAATCTCGTTTGTTATCCTCTCATATCAAGCATCAAACCTTTCTTTCGCGCGACGGTAGGTTTTTGCCGTTTGGGGGAGGTGAGGATAAAGAAAATTAAGGATTTCTTGTTTTCGCGGCCACCTTTCAGATAAATCCGATTGAAAGAAATTATACAGAAAACAGACAAATTTTCCAACGAATAATACGTTTCAGGGTTGTATTTTTCTTCTCCCCCGTCTATGACTGTACTGACGGCGTCAAAGATTTCATATTTTTCAAGAACTTTGCGCAAGTAAGTGTAAGATTTGGCTGAATGGCTCGACTTCCTTGACCTTCTTGAGCGAAAAGCTGGGCTTCGTCGAATGCTATGCCTACCAACCTCTTTACCCCTCCACATGATTGACAAACCAGTTCAGAGGTTGCTTCATCCACAACCATCTCCTCACTGCAATCCAAGCAGACGTTCTATATCTCGTTCTGCATCTTTTGCCCTATTCATATACAGGCTCAAATGAAAAAAACGGTTAGCAAGCCAATACTACAGCCCAAAAGGTTACTGGAAAGGGTTTGGAACCATCAAAAAATTAGCCCAGGTTGCCAAATACCGCGAAGCAATGGCTCTTCAAACAGGCCTGTTTGGCAGATCTACCTCCCTGCGCCGCGTTACGTACCTCGACCAAAATTAATTTGACGTGCCAACACCCAACGCGGTCCACCAAGCTGACCTTCTTTTTCTGCCGCATGACAAGCCACCCCGCAGCCGCAAAGGTCACAAATACGCGCTGACCGCTGTCGACGTCGCCAGCCGCTACAAAGAAGCCGAGCCTCTGACCTCGAAAGACTCTGCTGAAGTGACGAAGGCTTTTCAGTCGATTTACATAAGCGGTTCTTTGACCTGGCCGCGAGTTTATGGGAAGTGTTACCAAAGAAATGGAAAACCACAAAACATATATTCGCCATGGGCGCGCGGAAATTCATAGAGAGACCAAGCCATTCATAGAGAGACCAAGCCATTGTTGAGCGCTTCAACCGCACGCTCGCCGAGCGCTTATTCGGCCATCAGTATGCCGTGGAAATGCTCTTGCCTTCTGGCCAGCGGTCGTCCGCGTGGGTCAAGAGGCTGCCCGATGGCTTTGAACAATGAGGTGACTAACTTTATCGGAAAAAACCTGCTGCTGCAATCAAAGAGAAAGGCGTTGTGGCAAAACCTTCCGCTCCTTACTCAAGGCCTGTTGGATTGAACGAAAAAAAGGCTCCCCTCCAACGTCAATGTTCGTTATCTTTACCAGCCCGGTGAGCTTGAGGGCAACAGACCCTATCTGGTCTTTGAAAGTCTACACACTTGAAAGGGCTGTCACCAAACCAGATGAACCCGTCATCTATTATTTGTCTGACGGGCCTAAGCGCGGGTTTGTCCGCGAGGAGCTGTTGGTTGTGCCCCCAAATACACAGCTGCCGCCTGCTAATGCTCGGTAAGAAGAGCTGCTACTCCTCTTCGTCGGTTGCACTTCAGACAAGTCAGCCGCACATTTCCCCTGTAGTGGGCTTTGCTAATGTCAAGCCGAACTATACTAAATTGCTGCGTGTCTTTTGGCACATAATCCCGGAGCATCTCTACTCCACACCCGGCGCATTCAGTTTTTGCTGCTCTTTGAGCTGCAATATGTAGTTTGTTGTCAAGTCAAGCCCCTGGCGCCCATTATTTCCGTCTTGTCGCTTGTAACCAGCCAGCATTTTACCAATTATTTGCCGGAGACGCTGCTCGCTCATGGGCAGTTCCTCCCCGGAACCCTCCTCCGGGGGATAAACCACCCGCTCGAGCTGCTGCATATACTCCACTCGCGACACTGCAAGGTATGCAAGATTAGACAACTGGAGATAATCGTCGATGATCCAGACCTTTTGTGGGTTATGGATGGTCAGGCACTGGCTCGAGTGGACCGTCACCGAGTAGCCTAACCGCCAGTCATCAGTTCTAATCGCCCTTTCAGCGGCGTCAATCTCGACGTTCACTACATCATTCAGGACAAACTATTCTTTACGCTGCGTGCCTGGGATGGGAACCATGATTTTTTGTTTCCGACTGTCTTTAGGGTGGTAAAGAAGAGGCACCTTTGTGTTTTGAAAATCTTTTTTGTGCTTTTCAAACAACAACGCCTGCGCCCGGTCGCGCACCTTCCGCCGGCTTGTGAGAATGAGGTCGCTTGGCTTCCAAGCCTCAATGAATCCGCCCCACCCCAGACACCTCGGCAGTGCTTTGCGCATTTCTTGGCATTGAACTTTGTCAGACTGGAGACGGATGCGCCTTTTCAAGTCTTTTAACTCTTCATCTTTTGCCCGGTCGTCGGTTTCGATTTGTTCATAATAGGCATTCTCTCTCAGCCAGTTGTGTGGCATGACGCCCTCGATTGGCGGCCGCCGGCCTTGGTCGCCGCTGCAGACCACCTGGACCCCCCGACTTTCAAGCCAGTAAAGAAACGTCCCAAGGATGTGCCGGGGCACCGTACAGACTTCTGCCCCATCCATTCCGATGTCCAGTCGTTTTTACCACTCCACCGAAAGAAACTGTGATATGCTCCGGCTTAGGGTAGTATTCGGCCCACTTGTCGGGCGCGCACAAGTTCTCGTCCTTGTTACGCCACTGTGCGAGCCTAGGGCCTGGGCGTGTTGGCATCAAATTATCCCACTTTTCTCCTTCGGTCAGCGGTTGCACGTATGCGTCTACGCCGTCTAACCTATGCAGCGCACTCTTCCGAACATACAGACTGTCCGTCGCCACTCGTGCCACCTCGTCTGGCTCAAACCTCTTCAGCACCGTGATCAGGTTTATATGTGCGTACCCCAACATGGACGCCCTCAGGTGCAGATACTGGGGTTGGGTGCTGTCGTAGAATGTGAAGATGTGTCCCAGCGGGTACCTTTGAGGGGCGCCGACCGGCGTCCCGTTCATGAGGGTGTCTCTCACCAAAAATGCCAGCTCTCCTGGATCTGTCACCAACCTTCGAGTCAACCTTTTTCCTCTAGCTTTGCTTCCCTGCGTGAACTTGCCTATTATGGCGCAACCTTGATCGCGATCTTCAGGGAGCCAGGCGTCTGTTTGTTTACTGAAGCTGCTGATAGCCTCGACCACCTTAAGACTTTTCAAGACCCCTGACTCTGTCAAGAAAGACAGCAGGGCTGTAGGCACCCAACCTTTATCCGCAAAATGCCTTCCATACCACGCCTGAATCACTGGATGGAGTTTTCTTCAAACTCCCACTCTTGGATTTCGGCGAACCCTGTGCTTATGTCTGCTGGCAGTACACCACTGATTGCCACCCTGGCCATTCTGTTTGTCGGGTGCCCGAACCTTTCGTAACATGGTTTGGCCTCCCCCTCTCCCTGAAAACTGGCCGGGTAACACGACTTCATATCGATGCATACCATGTCTTCCACTTTGTAGCTTATCGTGTTCCAGAGGCCACCATGCCCGTGCTCTACACAGGCGTTTTGGATGTCTTCCAAGAGACTTGTTGGGGTTGGCTTCCAGCCGTTATTTTTTCTGGCTTTAACGCTGGCTGCGTGATTCTCTCCAAAAACCTTTTCAGCGAGCTTCACATCACCCAATCGCCAGCATGCCTCCAACAGACTCTCATGAGCTTGCTTCGTCCTGAAAGTCGGCCATCTTCCAATGAAAACTGGGTCACATTCAACTGCCGCTCTTCTCCCCCACCCAGCAGCCAAGCCGCGATCGGGCTACCCGCTGTCACTAAACGAATGTTCTCCCACACGTCCCCCTCATATATCCAGACGTTTCTTGCCTGTGGAAAGTGGAGGTTTTTGGAACAGGCGTGGCCGTTGCGGTAGATGAGCTCTGTTGATCGATGGTTGCCATTACCGCCTCTACCGTATTTTCCACTATCGTAGATCTCTCCACCTCTCCATTATCCTTTAAGATAATGGCTCTTTTGAGGATCTTTCCCAGATTCGCGACAAAGCCACTGCGGTTCCTCGGTTGTGGACCTTTGCCTTTGTGGACCTTCTATCGTCTGGCGCCTTATGGCTGTTAGCCCTTGGCCTCTCAAAGCGCCGTCAAAATGCTCTACCACTCTTTGCGCCACACAGTTCAACCTGCCAGCCCTCATTGGCGCAAGGTCGGCCTGATCTGGTTCCCTGATTGGGTATAACCCATACACAACTGCTGTTACCGGGTACGCGTTTTGGTAATAGACCCTATCAATCCCTGTCAATGCCCCTGGCCTGGTTCTTCTGGTTATTGTTACGCCTTCCTGCCCCCCTCTTGCTTCTTCTCCGATTGGAACCATCTTATCTTCCATAAACCAGTCCCCTCGATCATCTCCTCTTTGCAAAAACTTGATTCTCACGTAAAAATCGCCTTCTGGAATTCTCTCCAACACCCTTGATGCTCGCCTGTCTGTCATACGAGCATCCAGAACGCCATTGCCGCCATCTCCTTGTACCCTCCACGTGGAGAAAACTGCAATGGCATATCAACCTCGAACTCGTCTTTGGCACATTTACAAGTTCGACCCATGTCTCATTTGGCCATGCAATAAAATGTAGGACCTCTTTGTCAAGGTCAAACGGTTGACCCGACCGGGTTGTAATGACCATGGGAGCTCCTCTTCCACCTCTTGTGGAATCGAGGCGTAAATACATCTGAAGCACTTCATTGTCATAACGCAACGCGGCCATTATATCCTACAAATATAACCCCCTCTGTCTAATTAAGAGTTCTCACATTACCGCAAGACAAAACAACCCCTTTATTTGGCAAAATACGGCCTCTCTTGGCCGACAAGGGTGTGGCCGCCCCAAAAGGCCGCCGCGGGTGTGGGCTACTGTGAGCTTACAACAAAAAAAAGTCCATCCCCCCCCCCCCCCCCCCCTGCTGCTGGGGTACGTTTCTAAAGAAACTGTGGCGCTGCGTCTGTGGGAGTATTACAGGCAGGTTGAATCGCTCCGACGAAGGACTAACGTTCGAAATTTCAGCTTTCGAATCTCTTTACGGTGGCTAATTATATTGCCTTAATATATATTGTTTTTATCACGTGACGTGTGACGTGATCCGTTTTGTTAAAATTTGGTAAATCGGCGAATTGGTGGCGAATTCCCATTCTATTGATCAATAATTGAGCGTTTGGACGCGAATTTTAATCACCTACCTTGCTATGATTGAAATGATCCTCTTTGATCTCGTTTTTAGATATGATCTCGTTTTTAGATATGATTAAAAGTTGAATTTTGTTGAAAAAAAAAAAAAACCTGGGCTCCTGATACAGTAAAAATTTTTCTGCGAACAGAGGGTCCGTCATTCCAAAAGTGAGAGGGTAGAAATAATTGGTCTTCATCTAAAACGCATTTTTGTCGGGTGATATTACTTAAAACCGTCGCCAATTCCTCAAATGATGGCTATTTTCCGCTAAACGTCACGTGACTCGTTACGTGACATGTCGGAAGCAATAATTTTCCCAGTTTAAAATGTTCAGGACGTTTAAACCTAATTGTGTGCTAAATTTGGTTCCGTTGCAATTTATGCCTAATATATATGACTAATAAATTATTTTTACCAGTAAAAGCCTACATTTTCTTTTACATACAAGGCTCTCAACATTTCATTTTACATGATTTGCTGTACAGTTTTGATCCTTTTTTCAACACATTTTAGTGTATTTTCACTCCAAGTAAATGATCTTCACTCGTTAGTGGACTTGGTTAAAAGACCAAAATAACTTCGTTCATTGAAAAAACACTGCGAATTATTATTATCTAAAATTAGCTTTAACAGTGCATTACTACTGACGCTTTCAGTGTTTTTAGTTTCGCTCGCAACAAGGCGGTAATATTATATTCTCACCGACAACTCATTCATGACGTCTGGAATGTCCACATTCATGACAAAGCAGACAGCCTTAAAGTATTTCACAACAATAAACAATTAGCAATAAACTTACGCCCGTGACGTTTACTTCTTTATCTCGAGTTTTTATAAGAAGGTTCAAAAACCAGCGCTTAAATTTGAACTTGATAACCATATTTTCTATGTTAACATCTGATCTTAACAGTGTGGAATAAAACGTTCGGAAATAAGTTCCTTTTTTGCTTAAGTAAACAAAGGAACTCATTTAAGCCAAAGTACTACCAGCTGGTCCGCAGAAGGCTTATAAAATCAACTTAACTGGTTAATTGCTAATAGACATTTTTAACATACAAAACCAAATTTAAAAAAAAAATAGCAGTTCTCATGAAGTCTTGATCAGCAAGTCTATGCCAACTCTCCCGGATTATCCGGGAGTTTCCCGGATACACCGAATCTCCCGCTCTCCCGTACGAGTCAGAAAATAGGCCTCTTGCACTAAGAGGTCACGTGACCAATGCTTACCGTTGTAATCTTGCTGATGCCAAAAATTGACAGAGCACATAAAAAATTATCTTACACCCGAAATTTGATAGGATACGCACTTAAGGGAGACATTTCATGGTACTTTGAATTATCAACAAAGTAGTATGATTTATATTGGCTGCCATGTTGGAGGGCATACTCTTGCCCTCCAACATGGCGGCCAAAACTACTTTTTGCTTATACCTTGCTAAATGTTAGATAGTTAGGTTTTGATGTGCTATAAACGTTACCACTTCATCTTTTTAACATTTTCCTTGAAGTTTAAGTGCAAAACTTGTGTCAGAAAACGGTATTCATAATTTTAAAAATCAAGTTTTGGTCACGTGACCAGCTACGGACTTTCTCATTTTGAGCAAATGGTGCGGGTTTGGAAAACCAAATCACTATTGTTTATGTTTTAGAGATGACCCACTAATAGTGTTTCGGAGGCAAATTCATGTAACTTTCATTTTCATAAAAACGATGTCACATGACCTCCCGGATTTTGATTTTTTTTTTTTTTTTGGCATCTCTGCTTTAGTGTTTTTGTCTCAGTTTTTTCATTATAAAGAACATGACTTTTTCAAATAACAATCACGCGGTACAAAGAGCTGACTCCTGGAAACTAATTCAGGCAAGCGACTAATGCGCTTATCGTCACCTTGAGAAAGGTCTTCGGGAACATATTCTCTCAAAGAAACTGCAATCGATACGATGAAGAAATCATCTTGTGATGCGGATACACGATACTTCTCAATCCACGAAGTGAATCGCTAATTATGTCTTTAACAGATTTCTGTCCTATACCGCCACCATGCTGAACATAGCAACAATCCACGCCATATGAAAAACGTCTCCGCTTGCAAAGGCTCTGAAAACAAAGCTCCCGAGTCTTGCTGTTTCTGATGTCGGTATTGGTTTACTGATTCAACCATTTGCCATCTCACTTCTGGTCTGAGGGATTACAACAAAACAGTACTGCCTGTAGTACGTACAAGGTTTTTAGAAATCTTGCTGGTCTTTACCATAAGTGTGGATAGATTCCTAACTATTCATCTTCACCTCAGATATCATGAACTTGTGACTCACAAGCTCGTTGTTGCTGTGCCGATCTTTTATATATGGGTGTTGAATGCATTTGTTTCTTCAATGGTGATGTGGGTTCCGTCTAAAATTCCTGTCTACTTTTACCCATTGGTATTCTCATTGGTCCTTCTTACAACACTGGTTTACATTAGGATTTATTTAGCCGTGCGACACCACAAGAATCAGATTCAGGTACTGCAGGTACAGCATGTACCACAGACTGGCGAAAGTGCAAATTTTGCTTTCGTCATTAAATCTGAAGTCGATACGTTTTACATATATGTTATCCCTTTGGTTTGTTTTCTGCCAATCTTATCAGTAATGGCTGCACAAATCTACGGCTTGAGTACCGCTTTGAATAGATTATTACTTTTCTCTTGTACTCCCATATTTCTTATTCAGTCGTCTTTAAATCCAGTAATTTACTGCTGGAAGATGAGACACATTCGACACGCTGTCATGAACATACTGCGAACATGTCTTGGTGCAGGAATCCTGGGAATCGTACATTACACTAATCGTTCAGCAGGCCACGCTGTGCCAAGATTCTGTTTGTATCACACGCACTTCTGTTACTTCTATATTGAATAAGGACTGCGACAGAAGCAGGGAGAGCATATACCAACACCATACTGAAGGACACGTCTACTAGCATGTGGTGAAATGATAAAACAAGTCTACTAGACTTATGTGTAAACTAATTAATTACCTCAATGTGTTTTTGCTTACAAGTACAGGAGTTTCTTAATGTGAATAACAATTAGGTAAACATATAGAAGGCAAATGTCTTATACAAAGCTATGATTAACTTTATGTTAAAAAGAAAAAAACGTGCGATTTTAACTTGGTAGCGCAATACAAAACCTCGTTTCCAAAGGATCACTTGTTTGACATTCTTGACATTCCGTATTTCCCTTTCTAAGTTCCAAATTTCCGATTTGCCACCTAAGTTCCAGGCTTTCGTGGTCCAAGCACTCGAAAGCAACATGGCGGATGCCGGCAAATTTGGATTACGAGAATTTACGACTGATGTATCTTTATACGAGAGAGGGAGGCCGGAATACTCAGAGGAATCCGTTGAATTTCTTCTCAATCGTGTTGACGTGTTGCCCTCTGTCAAACAGGAGCCGATAAAACTTTTGGAGATTGCAGCTGGAACTGGGAAATTTACACGAGCGATGGTTAGGGTTCTGGCGGCAAAGAAAGCAAACGTGGAAATAATTGCCAGTGATTCTCAGGAGGTGATGTGCGACATGTTTCGACGCGTTGTACCTGGCATTGAAATACTTCGTTTTCCAGCAGAGAACATTGGTAAGGATTAAGAACGATACTTGACTTTAAATAATAAGCTTACTTCAGGCCTCAGTGACAAGTAAATAACGCTATCCAACGGATAAATCGCTTTCCAGTGAGCAGCGTGGTTTGTTTTGTTAACACTTATCCGTTGGATAGCGATTTTTCCGGTGGATAGCGTTATCCAGCTTTCGAACAACCGGGGCTAGGCCGAGAGGCTGCTCTGGAATCTTGCATTACGGGGTGCCCCCTGATCACCACCCCTCAAAAAGCAGGGTGGTCATTGGGTGTACTCCCTGAAAAATTGGGTGGGGTCTGCAGCCCTCTTCCCAAAACCCTATTTATGACATTTATGAACAAAATCCATCACTTTCTTTACCCTATTTATGACTTGACCCTTTAATCAATACCCAGTAGGCATGGTGAAGGTCTTTTGTTGATAGTCTTATCGATGATGATGATCATAATAATGATAATGATAGTGGTAGGAGGTAAGTGCTTCTCACCACCACGCCATCCCTGCTCCCCAATAATGATGAAAAAGCTAAATAACCTTACCCAATTCAAGACTACAGTGCAAAAATCATACCTTATTTATGACTAGAAGATTGCAGAATTAACTTTCAAGGCATTGACTAGACTGATTAAGGTGGCCGAACAGTTTTTGCATTCACTTTCGCTGATGCAATTTAGCCTGCGCACAAGGGTTTCCAGAAACAAACATGCCGTCAATAGTGCGATCATTTTATTTACTCACACTCGCACTATCTGTGTTATTTTTCTCTATAACTGAACA